>JAOUQU010425759.1:0-10481 GCA_028566735.1 Ammoglanis amapaensis
CACACACACACACACACACACACACACACACACACACACACAGCATGGTTGGTAGGATGTGACAGAGGCCTAGTTTTCAAGCAGTCATGATAAATAAAGATGTTCGAAGCACCTGCATCCTCTGTAAATCCCAGATGATACTCTCTCTCTCTCTCTCTCTCACACACACACACACACACACACACACACACACACACTCCTGACTGTGAATCCACTGTTGCCTGCACAGGCTTCAATCTGACCAATAAGAGTCCCGCTTCAACTCCAACCAGCAACCACTTCTTATCTCTCGCCCGTGTTTTCTCTCTCTCAGAAATCATTATACAGATTTTTTTCTATTTAATTGCGACTCTTTGACAGTTCTGTTCCACCACAGGGACACGCAGCACAGCTTGATGATATCAGGTTTTACATTCTTTTTTACGTTTTTTTTCCCTGATACATCTGTCAAATTCCATCTCCATCTAAAGTCTTTTCCCACCGCTGTAGTTTGTCACTTTTATCTGCCGAAATTTCATAGATGTTTATTAAAGTTGTGAAAAGTTCGTCTGCAGATGTGTGCGGTGACGTTGTAGATGAGATCCAGGCTGTTCGCTTTACGCTTGATGAATAATATCACTAGACGTTCGTGCCAAGTCACAAAACAAAATCAAAAGCTCCTGAAAAGGATTTACATTCCCTCAAAATTCACGAGAAATGTTGGTAACAATACATGTTAAATACCTGTTCATTTAATCACACTCTGTATCTTTGTTTTTCTCTTTCATTTCCTCACAAAGGACGCGTGGACGAATTCCTTATTTAGTGACCGATCATGTCAAGTGTCGTTTATAATAAATGAAAATAGAAAGGACTCATCTGACGTCTTTAACTTTTCATCGCCGTCGTTCGGTTCCTCATTTTTATGGGAGCGCTGTAGCGAGCAAGATGGTCCTGGGTTTAGATCATCGTCTGAATTATTCTGCACTAATTACTACTAATTAACACGGAATCAGGTTCAGTGTGAAGCTGCTATACATATATAGTTAATAACTAATAATATAAAGGTATACACAGCAGTTTTAAATAATATACATCCTGGGTACAAGCTCTACTAGACTTCAACTATACTTCAAGACTTGTGAACCTTCTCAGAGAACTTTTAATGTGATTCGTTTTCATATAATTAGGAACGAGAAGCTCATGGCTTGGTGTACAAATACTTTTGCTTACCTAAGCGTGTGTATTTATAATGAGATTTATTTTCGAGGGAGATTTGTAGTTTAAGTTTGATATGTAAACAGAACTTTCAGTCGATCGTCCATCGTGCTTCCTGTGACGTGATGGATGAAGTTCGTCTTGCGTTTCTTTCTCTTCTTGTTTTAAAGAAAGCGGTAGAGCTCTGTAACCAGATACGACTGAACTCTCGGAGGATCCGTGCTTGTGGTTTTTTACCTGCTTCTGTGGTCTGTGCTAGTCAAACAGAGTCGACGGTTTTCGCCTCCTTATTATTATCTATGGTTTATTTCTAACCACAAAAATGCAGGATTTTTTTTCCAGTTCTTAAAGCAAAGACTAAATTCAGAAGAGGTCAATCCTTAAAGAAAATAAGAGACAAAAGGAATTGTAGACGTAGAAAAAGAGAAAAACAAACACACAAAGTAAAAAAGTCACCATGTAAAAACATGTAACACATGTAACGTGAACTATACAGTCTAAAGTTGAGCTTTTGATTTTGGGATGGAGCCAAATCAAACGTATAAGGGCTGAATTTAATCTGAGGTTACTGCAATGGATTAATAATCACAAGGTCACCGGTTCCAAGTCAACTTTTGTCAGGTTGCTGCTGTTGGGCCCTTGAGCAAAGTTGGTAACAAACTGTAACTGTAAATGTAAGTCACTTTGGATAAAGGTCGTCTGCTAAACACTGAACATGTAATTGTAACATTTCACTCGGGAGAATCACTTCTAATATGTGGATAATTCTGCAAGTTCGTGAACGTAACAACATGAACGAGGACTCAAAATGTTCTCTATTAAGTCCGTGATTGATTTGATTGCATCACTATGGGTATCACTACGGAAACCGAGGTACACCAGAGCGGTGAAGACGGCTCAGAGATTCCGTCCCATATTAAAGCCTGTCGGTACCGTGACGATAAAGCGACGATGCCGCCGTCCATCGTACCACAGATAGGATTCATAATGAGAATCTACCGGGTCTCAAACCGAATGTCATTGTAAGTAATTTAAAAGTGGAAGTTTGCTGACCTTCAAAACCAACAGAAACTGCCGGGAGACGGAGCGTCATGTTGGAACGTTGGAGGACTTTTGTAATGTGGATCAGTTTAGTATGAAAAAAGGTTTGTTCTGCATGTTTTTACGCACAAGTGTTGCATAATTATTCACAATTTGAATTCCCAAGTGGTTCTCACGAGTAAAACACGAGTACAAAAGCCATTTTATGTTTCATATTTTATACTCTGTAACTGAATGAGACTCATCAGACCTGCTGCAATCAAAAATGTGATTCTTTTAAAGTGACATTTCCTCTCTTAATGACTTAAATATTCGTATATGTGTTTCTTTTTATTATTCTAATTTGTCGTTTTATTAAGCAATTTAGTCTGATTTATTAAGCAATTCAGTCCGGCTGTTGTGTGCTGCAGTGAACCGGAGTTAAAGTACTTTTAAGTTGCGTCTGTAATCTCCTCATCTCCTTTTTTTTTTCTCCCGGTGTCTTCAGTCCGTGAGCCGCTCTGGGAATTCTTGTTTCAGTGTTCGGTGTAGCGTTCCAGACGACGTCGACGTTCCTTTTCGCGGAATTATGTTTAAATTATGCAGAACTCGCCTTCTCCCCCGTGAGACTAATTACAGGTTTCTGTAATCCTGTGGGTGGATTCTGGGATGTTCGGCCGGGTGTCGATTCACCGCTTCTGCTTTTTTATATTGTTCACACATGAATGATGGATAAAGCAAATGAATGTTTAGGTTACAGACTTGCTGACGGCTCGACCGAGTACCCCTGTCATCACATCAATATTTAATGATCAGCGTCCTGAAAAGCACAAGACTGAATACTTACATTTATACATAAATAAAGAACCTCAAAGACCAAATATGAAGTACGCCGAGGCAGGCAAGGCTCAATTCGTGTATAGAATTTAGAATACACATTTCGAAATTAATCCTTCACATTTTACGCGATCTATGCACTGGAACATGCTTTCACACACACTTGTATTCACACTAGGGGGCAGTAGTGAGCATACGTGGCCCGGTTCTGTCAGCAGCTCTTGCCACAGCACCTGGGGAGAAGTGAGAGGGGTTCACGTGCACCTCTGTCGTGACTTGTCGAGTCTCGAGACTGAACCGGCAACCTTCCGATGACGAGCCCGGTTCTCAAACCATTAGGACCCCTCCTTAACCCTAACCATAACCCCCCCCACACACCCCATTATACAGTCACAGTTCAAAAGTGCCTCAGATTAAAAAAAACTGCTTTATAAAGCATAAAAATGTCCAAAACATGAAAAAATCCAGAGGCAAACTGAAGATGCAAATTGACCATGACTTTCATATGACTTGTGTATGGATTGGACTTGTGTGACGAATGACTTCCTGTCATGATTATAACCCTAGAGTGTAAAACCTGACATTAAAAAGCTCAATAAATAAATAAATGTCACTGCTAGAGAAGATTTGTGTGCAACTTTTGCATAAAAATAAGGCACACAATCAACTCCATCATCTATTGAGCTAGGTGTGTGGAGAGTGTGTGGAGGGTGTGTGGAGAGTGTGTGGAGGGTGTGTGGAGGGTTTGTGGAGGGTGTGTGGAGGGTGTGTGGAGGGTGTATGGAGGGTGTGTGGAGGCTGTGTGGAGGCTGTGTGGAGGGTGTGTGGAGGGTGTGTGGAGGGTGTGTGGAGGGTGTGTGGAGGGTGTATGGAGGGTGTATGGAGGCTGTGTGGAGGGTGTATGGAGGGTGTGTGGAGGGTGTGTGGAGGGTGTGTGGAGGGTGTGTGGAAGGTGTGTGGAGGGTGTATGGAGGCTGTGTGGAGGGTGTATGGAGGGTGTGTGGAGGCTGTATGGAGGGTGTGTGGAGGGGAGCAGCTGTTACCCACACACATTGCAGAAGCAGGTGTCCGTGTTGGTCGGATGAATTCTGGGTCTCTGTGGACGCTTATTACTCTTAATAAGTTCGTGATATCAGTGCCATTCTAGGGGGCACAATAATAACACCCCCTGTCGTGGGTACTGAGTTTTGTGCATTTTTTCCCCGGTTTCTCCAGGTTTTTCTTCTCTAGTGAATCCAGTTTGTTTTGTTTTGATTGCCCGCTTGACATGTATTTCTGGACATAGTATCACGGTATTAAACATACAGCTTTGTTTGTTTAATTATTTTACATCATGTTTTACACTGTAGGCAACGGTCATGACAGGAAACGGATCGTCCGTTACACGAGTCACATCAAACCCAGTCATGGAAACTTTTGTATCTTACATTTGCTTTACCTGCATGTCTTTGGATTGGGGAGGGGGGAACTGAGTCTACCCGGGAATCGAATCCGGGACTTGTTGCTAGGAGGCGACAGTGCTGAACCACTACTGTTGTGGTCGAGGCCCTGGACGAGTAAGCGGACGGTTGATTGGTTTAACAACCCCATCACTAGTTTACCACTGTTGGGCACCTGAGCGAGGCCCTTAAAGCTTCAATTGCTCAGTTGGGTGTGTGTGTGCGCGCTTCGTGAACAATAACTGATGTGTGTGTGTGTGTGTGTACATGAATAATCAGCTTTGAACGTGTTTCCTGTGTAGAAAACTAGACTGGAGGTGATTAGAGAGAACGAGAGGAAGCAACAGAAAGTGAAGTTGACTTGTGTGTAAGTTTAGAGGAAGGAAATCTCAGCGTTTTACTACCTCACTGCTTCCTCACTCATATTGTCGCCAATTCAAAACACAGTTAAACAATCCACTGCATTTAGTGATGTGTGTGTGTGTGTGTCTTCGCTACAACAGGAAACACAAAACGTATGCACATTGTTTAAAGATTTGCAAATATAGTGTAGAATAAACGAGCTGAAGGACTCGTGTCGTCTCAGACGTGATCTGTCCCCTTGGGTTTATTTACGCGGCTTCGTCTTGGTCATTTGTTCGTCCAATTTAATGTGTTTAAATACTTTATATGTTTAAATGGTTTGACTGACCAGCAGCTTTTACGATTAATTAAATAAAATCAATTCTGCCCCGATTAAAAAAAAAAAAAAAATATATATATATATATATTTGTCTTTGAAGGTTTTCTTCTCCTGGATGTTCTCCACCGTCTGAGAGCAATACCAATGTCGACTCCAGTCCAGTTACTCGGGTACCAGAGACCAAACCCACCTGAGAGACTGTAATGAAATAAAGCCTGAAACACACTGCACAACACGTATGATCTTTCATTCATGCACTGTGTGTGATCAAACCGTTCTCTCAAAAAAAAGGCTGCAAGCGTGGGCAGATGTGGACGTGAAGAACCACACCCATTGGCACGCAGTCCGAACTGTGTGACAACTTTTTAGCAACAGCATTTTGATTGTTACAGTATGATGGACCCCCTTCGAACAGACAGAAAGCCCATAACATTGTGGTTTGTTTGCGGTAAAGGAATTCAAATAGCCAGGACTGAACCCTGACCTCAACTTCATCAGAGCACAAATTATACTCACCATTTATTTATACACGTCTTCGCGTTAAATAAGAAAAACACACACACATTTCTTGAAGCCGATTTCGCAGGCACACTCCAAATTCTTGTTAAAAGCATTTAAGAAATGTAATATAAGTTTAGGGATTGACTGGTAAACAACGTTCTGGTCAGGTGACCGCTGGTTTATGGTGCTATATTGTTTTCTGGAGGCACATTTGAACCAAATATAAAGTGCGTACTTTCTTTATAGTATATAATTAGCATTTTATATCATCATTCCTAGTTTGTAATATTTCTAGAATCTCTCTCTCTCTCTCTCTCTCTCTCTCTCTCTCTCTCTATTCGTTTATCGTGCATTTTCCCACGCTTTCGGACGCTAATGTTTGGAGCAGAGTTTTCCGTCCGGATGTCCTTCCTGACGATAACCACCAGTAAGTGGTGGGATCTTGTGAGACTACTGGACAATTTCACATTTCCCATCAACCTAGTGCATGTTTTTTGGACTGTGGGATGAAACCGGTTGTCGCTTACGTTGTTACGCAATATAATAGAATTCAGAATAAAATGTACAGTATTTCTGAACACTTATACAGATGTGTACGACGATTTTTTAAGCACAACCCCACTGGTGTCAGAGCCCATGGTCAGCCGAAGTGCGAGGCCCCTGGAGCAGCCAGGGTTAAGGTTAACCAACCAACAAAATTTCTTTTTTACAGGCCAATGTTGTGCCAATTTCAGACTCCCTGGGCATAATTCTACTCCACTACACACTACTTCTACACTACACATGATGCTATTTCGCTCTAGTAACTGAAAATCTTGAAGCCAAATAACTCACCATGATGCACATGTAGTAAATATTATTAATCACAACAAGCAAAACAATTTTATTTTAAATTTCATTTAATTAGCTACACGTCCCGTGATGCTTGCTGTGAAAAATAATTAAAGATTTGCCTTTACTTTGCGAAGTCATGTCACATGACCGGTGCGTTTGCTTTCATCACGTGCGTGCACGCGAAGGCAATCAGATTCTGCGGGCGAGTCTGATTTCAGCACGACACCTGAAATTGTAGGTGAACTGAACGGATTAGAGGAGACGTGACTAATTTATGAATGTAACGCTTCTCGACATTATTGTGTATTAAGTTGTTTCCATTGTACTGCTGCTGACCTCCACTACTGACTGAGAAGATCACTGACAAATACTGGGTGTGTTCAAAAAACATAAGGACTGGACATAGACAGCTATCTAAGCTATTGCTTTATAAGACCGGCTACGTAGCCGTTTTATTGTGCTTGACTACTAAGCTAACGTCATTGTAACATCAGTGTCTACATAATAGTCAGTAAATGTGTGACACAAAAACCTAAGATACACATGATTTGAGTAACCATTTATTGCTAATGTATTTAACAATCAAAACACTGTTTAATTTCTTTCATTTAAATTAGCATGTCCCCCTGGGATATCTTCACCATGTGCTGTAGAGAGATGCAGATGCTGCAGCTTCTGTATGTACTCTGTTTCCAGCTGCAGCTGTCTGTGTTGCTCGTGCAGATGTTGCTGGTGGCTGCGAAGAGCCTTAGCTTTCTGGGTCAGCTGCTGGAGCTCCTCATACAGATGATGGTTTTCCTCGGATATTTTCTCTATGTGTAAAAGCAGACAACTCGAAGCCTCCTGTATGTGAGGAAAAAGCACACACATATAATTACAAAGAAGTAAAAAGCTCTTACCAGCATCTCTCATAATTTCAACTGCCAGTAATCCGAACCATGAGCAACACCATAGTGTGGATATCGTAAATATGAATTAACCAGACCACAGCTAGATGTATATCATGTGATCATCATTTTTCTCTGTGTCATCCTTGTTTGGTACATGGGTGTACGTCAACATGTGGTTCACGCTCACCTTCTTTGCTGCAATAGCAAATTCTTGCACCTTTCTGTCAGCCTGAACTCGATAAAGCTCCATCTCTTTGACAAAGCCAGCTTGCAAAGCTACCATGGACTCAGAATGTCGACCGTGAGCAGCTACCAGCTCCTTCTTCAGCTCAGCTATCTGACCTAACTGTTGCTCCTGCATTCAAAATATATTTCTAAAGTGGAGTACAGTTAGCAAACATAAAATAGTGACATTCAATTAAAATGCTGCTTTTAGTTGGGCCACAGTGTCATCATGTCTGTTGCAAGGTACAGAGACAAACACACGCAGGACAATCCCCAGATTGTCTTACCCTGGAATCGAATTCTTACTTTGAGGTGACAGTGTTGACCACTAAGCCACCGTGCCACCTCTGAAATCACAGTTTTACTAAAAATGAAGTTAATTTAGAGTTGATTTAAAGTTATCAACTACTGCACTAATACACTAATACTACAGCAAACCAAAAACCCAAAAATATTTTCATACCTACCTTAGATTTCTTTAGCTCAGCTAGCTCAAGATTAAGCAGAGCCAACTCCTTTTCACTCTGCAAAGTCTCTCGCTTCAACCCTTCAAACACACACACACACACACACACACACACACCATTGCTTTCTCTGTCATATTTCTCCAGGGTCTCCTCTCTGTGTCTTCTGAGCTCCTGCAGCTCCTGTTGGCTTTGCTCATTTACTGTTACAATGGTTCTCTGGTGCTTCTGCATTCGTTCTGATATGTACGACAAAAACTCATCCTGCAACAATCATTAATGAGACAGTGCTTGCTGCTGATGACAAAAGCAAAAAAGCTAAAAGACAGTTTATGATTTGATTATGCACGTGTAATGCAATAATTGTGTAATGCACGTGTAATGCTTGTGTAGTGATAATAATACTTATTATACTACAGCTACCAGAGAACATGCTTCGAGCTAAATATACGTTTGTGTACTCACATTCTCCATTTGTGTCTGATGGACTTCATTTTGTAGAAACTCATGATCTTTTCGTCTGTATTTCATTTATAGGTAAATAAATTGTCTTAAGTAAATTGTTGTGTGTGTGCGTGTGTGTGTGCGTGTGTGTGAGAGAGAGAAAGCGAGCAGACAGATTGTAAGGATACAGCTTTTCCAATCTCCTCTTAAGAACATTGAGCGTTTCACTCAGCATGTCATGTCTACGTAAGGGAACCCAGACACAATATAGCAAGATAACTAATTCAACTTTATATTCTTTTTAAAGTATTTATTCTGTTTCAGTATTTCATTTTTGGTGACCTATTTTGGTCGAGTATGTGTTCCATAGTGAAACATAAACGTTGAAGCAGGATAACTGTCAGTACTATCTAGATAGTAAGTCATTCCAACTGGCAATTATACATAGTTGGGGTCGCTGTGGCCTGAATATTTGGGGTGCAGAAAACATCTAGGAAGGTTTTCTTATTGTAATCAATAGCATTTTCTTCTTTTTTCAACATAAAAGAACGCGAGAGGAAATAAGATACAGAGAAAGTGATGCACTGTACATTTACAACAGCAGAAAGCGGATTAATAAATCAAGAGACCAGATTAATAAGGCGAGGAAATAGATTAATAACCTGACGGGACGTTGGCAGACAACACTCCATCTAACATTTCCACTGATATGAAAATAATATGACTGATGGTACTACAAACCCTGTCAGGCCATGTTGAGAATGGTCAGGGTTCAAATCACATCTTTGGGAACTTTGGGATTTTTTGTTTGTTTGTCTATTTTTTTGCAAATAGAGGAATGTGATTAGAAAATATCAAGTCAATGCATCATTAAAACAGATGCATAGAAACAATTATGCTCAAATAAGCTAACGAATATGTTTATTAATAAATAATATTTTTACCGTAATATACCTAATAAGACCTTATGGTTCATTTTTGTTGAATACAACAGATTTATTTCACTTTCTCTTTCTTTTAGCTTGCATCATTACCAACACCAGCATTACAGCTGAAATAAGACAATATTATAACACAAAATGCCAAGTTTAAACGAAACAAGACATGGATGGTTTACAAAGCGCTTCCACAACAGTCTGTTACCGTAAAGTCACTAAAAGTGGCGCACTCGCTTTTAAACGCTACACTGCGCACCTTGTTTAAGAGTTTCTCCCGGCAAAACTGGACTATTCAAAATCACGGAACGTGACTTATATTTATTATAAAAAATATGTATACATTGTAATAAAATAAAAAAAAACAGTTTATTGTTTTAATTTCGCTTACTCGTTGTGCAATTGTCTTTCTTGTTCTTTGTCGCATGTCTTCTGCGACTTTTCCGCTGCTTTACTTTTATTCTTTTTTGGAGACATTGTATTAAACTATAAGATTACGACCCAGAAATGATTCCACAGTATTCCTGGTCGGGAATTAAAGGACTGTTGTTGCTATTATGATGTCTCCATTTGTGATGTGTTGTAACCAAGCAACGGCGAAAACAATTCGATTGTAAAAAAATAAAATAAAACTTTAAATCCAGTATATAATCGTCCTATCTAAGCAGATAACGTTTAATAAATCTGTCAGTCAACAAATGATCTGAAACATAATGCAGGACAGTTTATTTATTTAAGTGTAACATAACTTATAAAGCTTGTAAACTAGATGTAAACTAAAAATGGGCATATTAACTCATTTTTATATAATAAATAAAGCATATTGGCTTACAAATAAAACATTTTCACAGCCAGATTTAAACAACATCCAATAGAATAAATACAACCTTCCTAAAATCTTTAAACATTTTTAGATCTTAAAGGGGAAAACGTTCTGAGAAAGACAAAATAACGTTACTACAACCAAAGTATAACGTTTTTGGAAAAGCTTTGTTTATAGTAGACACAAGAGG
>JAOUQU010425770.1:0-10479 GCA_028566735.1 Ammoglanis amapaensis
AAACCTAAAATGCTGACCTCCCCCCCCCCCCTCAAAAAAAAAAAAAAAAAACTCCTACGGGCTCTCCAGTGTGATGTCATCCAATGACGTTTGGGGTCTCAGAGGTTTAACTCTATGCTTCACTTCCTCTCAACTGTCACATTGGAGCTAGATTATTAACTTCTTATGAATGAATGTGCACGTATGAACTAAATATGCTGGTACATTCAGGACTTATTATGTCAAGTGGAAGTCAGAAGATGCCAGACTATTGGCTCTGTCAACAGCACACAAGAACACATAATTTGCAAAGTGGCCCCCAAAAACCTGATCGAAATCTATCTGGATGTAATTCCAGTTTGCATGATTACATTAATGTCTGATTTATTGGAAGCTAGGCTCTACGCTTGATGCCAAAATGCCAGATTAATTATTTATACAATTATCATACATCTATCGTACATAGATGTACAGAGACTTATCAGTGTCTCTTCTTACAGAGCAAACTTATATTAACCTTTGGTATGTTGCCAGCAATCCCTGTCAAACAAGCCAGTAGTTTTCGGCTTTTCAAGCAATAATAGAGTAAGCAATTGGCAAATGTCGGATTTTGGCACTGAATTGTTTAGGTGCATGCATTTTGTGTGCTCCATCTGAAAATATTATTATTTGTCAATGACGGCGAGGTAAGAGCTAGGAGGCTTGGAAATACAAGATATGAGGATTGGAGGTGTTTATCTGCTTAAGGTTTTATTTTTATTTTATTTATTCTAGTTTTATTTGTTTTTATTTTTTATTCCTCTGTTCTCAATCATTAATTGGTCTATAATAATTGTTAATAACAAGTTTTTTTCGGATAAAAGCATTGGTTAAAGAAAGTGTTAAAAAAAACAGTGGACCTGAAATGTGCAGAATGTAGGCTTTATAACTGTATTTTCATTTGTAGAATCAATGTCAAGATAACTTATTAGCATGTATGCTAAACTATAACTTGGGACTATAGTTAACAGAAAACAAACTAAACAAAATGAAATCAGTAAGCTGCATTTTCTTGTCCCTTGACTCAAATATGATGAAAGTAAAAAGACTGAAACAAATAAAATATACAATATTTAAAATATATATTACTTTAAGAATGTAAGGTTTTTTGAGCAAAAATTATCTGAACAAAAATCCAGCCCACAAATATAGGCTATTCTATATTGTGACTTAACTTACAGAACAGTGAATCTAATAAATGTTATGGAGTTTATGCTGTTACGTTGATTCATAGATAAATATTTATCTAAATCGATAATAACTTCACACCAGCACTCATTTAAAATATTCATTTACACAACATAGCAAGCAAGACTGATCCTAGTCATAATATTTTAGTTAATATAAGCATGTGTTGTTGTTTTTTTATCTTGGTTACCTTATGATAAAAAAACACAAATCTCTATTCAATAAAAAATTGTCCAGCCATATAAACACACACTAGAGCATCAAAAATGTTATACTTAATACATGATAATATTAACTAAGCTCTGCCAGTTGACTGAGATGAATGGCTACATGAACACTGACTGACCTGTTGTTCATATAGGGATGAATATTTAAAAGTGAAGAGCAAAGTGAATCAGAGCAAGTTCCTCCATAAACTGAGCTGGTCAACATGTTCAATACCTAGTGTAGGTGATAAAATACATATGGCTTGCGAGTTGATGGATCTGATGAATAGATTGTGAGGCTTTTTTGCTTCTAATTCAGCATTTCTTTGCTATGGTGGTGGGTGACAGAGCATTCTCATACATTTATACTTTGACAGAGAAAAATCTTACAGACTATGGTCTTAAAATTGTTATTTATTACCATTAGAAGACATAATATTAATCACTAATATTAATTAGACACATAAATAATGTATAAAAAGTTTGTATTTACACAAACAAATACCAGCCATTTAATAAACACATACATAATACATTTTATTTTAATTAAATGAATTCAAAATAAATTCAAATTCTATCAATAAAAGCAGTAACAATTGGGGAAAAAATCTGAACAACTGAGAAAAAAACTGTCAATCACATTATATTTGTGTATTTAGTTAGCTAAAACAAACATGAAAATGATAAGACTACCACAATGAACAGATGTCATCTACAACAATCAAGTTTTAAACCATAATTTGTTAGACTTTTATAGTAACACTTTAATAGTTTATTAAAACACAGTTTATAAATTTGCTATAAAATATGTTATAGAAATTGGCAATGGGTACAGAATCATGTTGTTGTTGATGTTGTTGTTTCCTTTTCTAGTTTTTGTTCTTTAGGACATATTTTATAGTAGCTAATTACTATTCTCTTGCATGCTGTTTATGGATAGTCACCACAGAATTATCTGGGATAAAAAGACAGCATTCGGGGTCATATTTTAGGACATAGCCTTTGTTTACGCTTAAAAAATGTGTTATTCAAATGACAGATAAATCAGTAAAAGTTGTTGATTGGACCCATGTAAAATAACCACAAAACAGACTGTCGACCAATTTCTACGAAAATAACACTGAAGGTACTTTTCTACAACCAAAATTTCAAGATTCAGAGAAAATCATTTTTAGTATTCTTAAAATCTTAGAATTCTTAGAACTTAGAATACTTTCAAAATTTTATAATAAAAAAACGTTCGGTGAATGCACAGAAGCTGGACAAAAATAACGTTTCCACAAGAAAAATGAAGTGTTTTAGTAACTTCCTTAAACATTATTTTGTTAGCTGGGAAGGTACATTAGTTACATCACATTCAGAGTGAGAACGTTTTTACAGTGATCTGTGATATTATTTCACTAATTGTGGATGGGAAAGCTAGACTATATTTGCAGAGTCAAATTATTTTAAATCCATTCACAAACTTGTCTCAGTCTGTGGCGATCGACAAGTTTCCATTTTGTACTAACAGTGCCCCCATCTGGTCAGAATGTAATTCTAATCTAAAAAATATTATTGCGCAAAAATGCTCTTGTATAAACGTGTAGTTGGTTGTTACACTTTTTACAGTTTCATTGTAAATGATGTAACCAAGATGTGTGAATACTGGAAAAGCAAATACAAAGTTATACAAAGTTATACAAAGTGACTGAAATGTTTAAGAGCTCATAATAAATGCTCATAATTGCTCGTAATAGGTGCTCTCAGACGATAAAAAATCTTTTAAAATAGGTCAATTATAGCTTGCTTATTTGTAATACAAAGCAAACTATCTTACTAAACTATGACACTATACTGCATTACTGAACTGCATTACTAAACAGTATTACTGATCTATATTACTAAACTATATTATTTTTTTACCTCATGTACAACTTGCACAATATAATGTACTACCTAACACCTGTCTTGTTTTTAGTTACTTAATTAGATAAAAATGTCTCTTTGTGTTTATTATAGGCTTCTGTATTGTTTTCTTTCACTTACACTGTTTATTGTATTGTTTTTCACTTTGTGTTATGTGTTGCACCACGATTCCGGGAAAACACTGTTTCTGGTTCTTGAATATAGTTCTTAAATGTAGATGAAAGGTCAATAAAACCTCTATGACTCAACAATAGCACAACGTAACCACGAAGGCACTTACATACACTTACATACATACATAAACAGGAATGATACACTTTATATGGTTTCTTTTAAGTTTCACAGAAAAAAGCATTTTTTCACTAGAAACAAGGCACTTCAGAAAAAAACTGATAAATATCACAGATAAGTCTGAAAGTCATCATAAGATAATTGTGTGCTAGACTGCTCTACATCAACAGCTAATTGTTTTGTCTGGTCAGATTGACTTGGTTCAACTTGTTTTAATGAAAAACAGACATCAAGTGCTAGGTGCCAAACATGAAAGGACCATCCAGACTATTATCGGTGAAAAGTCACCATCTGTTAAAGTATGCTGGTACATATGTGTGAAGGCACTGACCCAGAGTAATGTTGAGCAATGCCTTTCCTGTCTTTCCTTGAGAAGTTCATGACACAGAATGTATAAATTGGGCATGTCTGTACTCAAAATCTGTCTTGGTTAAAATGTATGGTACAACATGAAAAAGAGAATCAGACTACAGCTACCATAGACTGTTGTTCAGTTTTGTATCTAGTAATAAACAAGCAACAAAACTGAAACAATTTGGGCTTTCAGTTCCAAAACCATTGAAGTGTCCTATTAATAGGTAAAGTGATTGAAAAAGAAGTAGATTTTCTTTTTAAGGAATCACATTTTGTTACAGTGAAAACATTTGGAAAATTATTAACTATTAATTTGTTAAATAAAAAATTGGTACAAGAGAAATAAAAATTATAGGCAAATCACATATTCATATTTGTAGGTTTTATTAAACTCAGATTGCTTATGTATTGAATTGTAAAAAAAGAGTTAAAATATTATACATTTCTAATTTTCTAAATTTAAATAAATTCGACTCCATTAAGCAAATAAATCTTTTATTTCTGCCTGTTTAATTTGTGCTTAATTGTATACAAATAATACTGGTATTTGGGGCAGCCATGACCTGGTGGTTAGTGAACTGGGCTGAGTGATGACAGGTCAAGAGTAAAGTGCCCTTAAGCATAGCAGAACCTCCAACTGTGCCCCAGATGCTGTGGCTAGCATTGCCCATTACAGAGGGCACTTCTGCACTATTGTGTGTTTCACTGCACAAATTGGGTTAAATGTGGACGAATAATTGCTACATTTGTAAGCACAATGGTGAAAAAGTCTTTTGTAATCAAGAGGATCAAGAGTCATAGCCCACTACAGGTAAATGTTTTTAGATACTGGTTGAGCTCCACATATCAATATAGCCATCCAAGCACCCATGCGATAGACTAATAGCAAATAGAAACACATTTTGACCTTATGGACTGTTCATCTGTCTATCTCTCTTTCGCTCATTCATTTTCTCGCTGTTCATCTGGAAAGTATAGCTCCATCTGCTTTTGCTTTGAAGAATCCAAAGCTCTAGCTCCATTTTCCACTGAAAGCCAAACTCAAAAACTCTCAGTTGTAAGGTGAGTCTAGGCCGTGAACCATGTGCTTCACACTTCCACAAGCACATGGTCACAGTCCTATAAATCTGCAATGAGTGTCAATAAGGTTTGATGTGCTGTTTAAGGCAATGCTTTATTCTGTTGTTCACTTCAAGAGCCAGAAATGCTCCAACTGTCCCTAACTGTGGAGAATGACTGTGCAAACAATGAGCCTGCTTTACATGTGTCTGATCCAGAACCATGCACTGACCTCCAAAAAGCAACAACACATACGCTGTCTAATTATCTGGATATTACAGCTCAATGGTTCTTTTACAAAGATTTTTTATAATTATATTTTTATTGATAACAGGCATTTTGAACCTATTCATTTCAACACACTTTATTAGAATACTATAATTCCTTGTCTACCTTGCTGCATAAGCATAACTTTTGACATTTTTTAAGAATTTTTTTTAATGTCATTTTTATAGACTTCATGTACAAATAGAGTTAAGCATACAAAGTCATACTTCTACAGATGCTGTGTTTCTAACATGTTCTAAGTTGATATTTCTTATATGATCACAACAAACATTTCTACTATTCATCATAAGGACTGAAGTTGAGACTGTAGATCCAATATTGCTGCAAACAATGACTTCCCAAAAAGGATGGGCCCTGTTGATTCTGGTTTCTCCCAAAGTTTCTTCCTGTAATTTTCAGGACGTTTTTCTGTTATCAGTTCATCCTGTATTTTGTAAAGTTGCTTCAGTTTTTGAAACAGCATGTTTTAACTAAAAACAGTTTTTCGTTACTCACAAAACAGCTTCATCATGGTCTATTATGCAATGCTGCCTGAAATCTGGAAGATCAAGCAACTATCTGACATTGTCTTCAGGCCCTGCCCTAGACAGACTCATATTTCCTCAGATTCCCTAAGATTTCATACCAAAACACAGTCTCATATGTAACTGTATCCAACCATATCAATACAGTGACAAGTAATGCATTTTCCCTGAAGTTTTGTGAAATATAGTGCGCGATCTGGCGAAAATGAAGGAACTTCGTATTTACTTGTCTACCGTGGTAACGCATAACCACAAATTATTTCCATCTTTAAAAACTTCATGTACATGTAAAGACTAATCATGTATCTTACAAATGTTTGGCACACATTAACCCAATGTTTTCTGTATGATTTTGTTTTGTTGAATTGACAGTACAAATAGATTTTTATAAGTTTATTAAAATTTAGAATGATACAAGCCATTCCTTTGTGATGTTAATAGCTATAAATGTGAGCTTTTGTTGATTTAACCCCCGACACTAGTAAACCTTACTGGTGACTATTAAGTTAAATATCCTAAATGCTACAGTAGTTGAATGGGCAGTGTGTGGGGAAACTTGGCATGGCCATGGGGGCCATTGATGAAAAAGCCCGGCTAAAGACCTGTCTGTGAAAAAGAACGATTAGCATACCATTTAGGCATAAGAGGCTTTTTAATGGCACACTTAAACATAAAGCAAAGTTCAAGCTTTCTAGCAATTACGTCAGTCTAGCAGAGTATCTGTGAGCAGAAGAGGGCCATCTTATACAGCTTCTCTCAGCAAATATATATTGCATTTTGATCTTGTTGTCATTTGGTGTTTTGGGAATCATCTATTTGTGGCTTGCTAACTGAGAGGGTGAAAAATGTGCCAATAATATTACGTACCTAATAATCCATAAAAGCCTTTGAAATCATGATGTTGTTTAGGTCCAGAACATTCAGGTCATTTTTGACTGTGTTATCCACTGATGCTGTTGTTATATTAAGAATTGAACCTACTCCACTTAATGATCGGTCTTCAGGTTTCATTTATTGGTGCTGCACCATAATGTGTTACGTGTCAGTGTTTTTTTGAAGAATGTCTTGACTTGCAAATACATTCTTTTTGGCAAATTTCAAATTATATAGACCAGCAGTATATAACAGTATATAACAAAAGCTGCAGTCTATAACAGCTCTTTTTTATAACAGCTGTGGAAACTAATGAGGAAGCAGTGACATGATTGCCAAAACACTTTCTAGTTTTATGTAGATGATAATTACCTGGTCACATTTCTATTGTTGGAAAGTTTACATGATGAGGGGTGGCAGATGTTGTGTTATTTTTCTTTTCTGTTAAGCGGTGAATGTGTATCTCACCTTTCCATTCATGCTTCTATCATGACCTATAAACAGTTACATATGTGGGTCTAACCCTGACATTACAATATTATACTTTTTTCTCTCAGCAATGCTAGATGATTGATGATCCAATTTATTCGAGAGTTATCATTCACCTAAATACAAATGTCTGCTTAGAGGGACGGGCTGCTCGTTCATCAGCAATTTTTTTTTCTATAAACCAGAATGTGACCAGTTGTCAGAGAAACAATGATACTGATCTGATTACATCCTGTTCTCTCAGCATAGTTGGATAAATATACCTCTGTAATTTCTGCCTTTGGTGAGAATCAAAATTAACAAAACCTTTATTATATTATGAATTGCACAATTAATTTAGAATTTTTTGAAACCACAGTGCACTAGTTTGTGTAAATGTGTGTTTGACTTAATGCATTGAAGATGACCAATTGACCTTGATTTTACATTGTCAGCATTTAGCAGATGTTATCCAAAGCTACTTTTTGCAACAGTTAGAATAAAACACCATTTTTGAGCAATTCAGGGTTAAGGGCCTTGCTCATGGGACCAACAGTGGCAACTTGGTGGTAGTGAGGCTTAAAATGACAAAGTTCTGCTCTCTGGTCCAGTACCACTAAGCCATAATTGTCCAATAAAATTAATTGGGTTATAAAAGCACAGGTATTTGAAAATCTAAATCTCTAAATCCAGGCCAATTCATTGTCTCAATTTTCCCTGGCCGCATGTTTTTGGACTGTAAAAGAAAACCAGAATACCACCCAAAGAAACCCACACAAACACAGGGAGAACAAACTCGTGAAAGAAAATACCCAGAAACTTCTTGTTGTTTCACCTGACATTTGGTGCAACTATAAGACACTTTTATCCAGTGATTTATAAATATTACAGAGTTTAGGGTTAACAATTGAGGGTTAATAGGATTGACCAGAGTTCCAAGAGTAGCAGCTTAAATGTGGGAAGATTTTGATTAATATCTATGTTCCTTAACTGATGAGCTAATACTACCCGGAAATTTAACATATGTCTCTATAATAATAAAAAAAATATCAAAATTGTATTGAATCCGCAGTCTATGCCTTAGAACACCACAGAAGCAAAAAACTAAACAACTGAGGCACTGATTCAAGTGTGTATGTGTGTGTGGAGGGGGGAGGTGGGTGAGTACCTTGTTATTGAGACACCCCAAAAATGGCAACGAGGCTAAGCCAAGTGCACATCCGATCATGTGGCAAGCATGGGTTAGGCAGTAAAGGACAGAACATGCCAAAAAGAAGGAGCTTAAGTCTAGGGGAAAAATCAGAGCTTATTTCAATTACTAATTTACCAGTGATTCGACATTTAGTGCATTTTTAAAGTGTTCATTTGCTCCACAATCAAAAAACCAGTACATGGTAATAGTAGATAAAAGAGCTTGAATTAATAAGAAGGATTGTCACGAAGGGCATCTGGCATAAAAAAAATTATGTGAAATAATGACTCCAAGCTGTGAGAAAATAAGTTGAACTAACTTTAAGTAAAATACTTCAATATAGAAGCTTTTCAAACCAAAGTGCATTAATACTGTTATTTAAATGTCCACACTGCTAGAATTCCCATATTTACTTCACTGTATATACATATTTTACATACTTTTGGCATGATTTAACTTTTTTATATTTACAATTGGTTACGATTGGTTTCTTGTATTTGCAAAGAGACCACTGTGGTTTCTATTAGTACAATTAGAGTGAATTGGAATACTTTTGGATGCGACACTGGATTGTAATCTGCATTACTAATTTGGCAAAGTTGTTATGCTGGAGGATTTTCCTACTGCAACCCTTCTATTTATTTGGAATTGGGACCGGAAGTACAACAAATCCCACTTGAAATCAATACAAATTGATTACTGATTTGATCCAGAACATAATGTCCATCTGTACTTTTCACCATTGACATTTAATATCCTACAAGCATTTATCATTAGAGATTTTTGTTGACCGAGATGATCTACCCACCGTCCGACTCTACACAAAGAGGGGTATGTTATTATTTTTTATTAATGTCTAAAAGTCTGATTGGCTAAACCTCACATCTCTACAAAGTTTTTTGCTTAACTGAACCAATGATTTCATTCCTTTTTTGATTTTTTTTACTTTTTTAGATTTTTTTTAGATGGAAAAGAATGACAGCTCAAGACAAGTGGACACTCCAATGGTTTTATAGATTTAACACAAAGAAATGTCTGGGAAGGGGGATCCTAGGCAAGACACTCAACAATAAAGTCCAAAATCAGTAGTAAAGCTTTTTAATTAACCCGACCTGACAGAGTGATTTTTGTCTGTGAAAGAATGGCAGTGGAGTAAAAGGGGTAGGGGTGGTCTCTTTCGAAAGTTGAGAGAACTCTGTGAAGAAAACCTTCCAGCTTTAAGAGGGTGAAATCACACAGCAACTCAATGAGGCGAAGACAATGACCTCCTTTTTTAGTGTGGACTTTTGTCAACAGGAGAAAATTAGAAATTCTGGGCATTATGAGAAAGACCTTGGAGAGTGAAGGTCAAATGCCAAGCAATCGTACATTGATGAGAAAGTTTAGCAACCATGATGCTGTTTACTTTAATTGTGTTGGAAATGCTCGGAGTGGCTCTGAACCAAGGAAAACAATGCTCTGCTCTGAATGGCAGTGGGAACTCTATTCTTTAACAATCAAGTCATTCGTGGTCTTACATGGGCAACAAAGCTAAATCAGGCCTTATTATGTTTACAGTAGCTTCACTGTACAAAGAGGAGCAAGGTAAAGGACAGGAAAGGGCTGAGGAGAATAAACACTCGCTGTGTGATGAATCAAATGAATAGGGAGGGACGCCAGTAGAAAAAACCACAAATGTGCTCCATAACAGTCTTGATGTTAATTGTATCCGATTGGTTGGACTACTTTGACACACTACGTGGAGACTCCACTTTTGAAATTTTCAATGGTGATTACTACAGAAAAGTGAGCATTAAAAATGTTACAGAATCAACTGTGAAATATTGATAGATTTTCACGAGATGTTAAATGTGCCTGTTCTTTGTGGGTGCCCAAATAGTGGCCTATAAAAGAGTCCCCACAGGCACAGATTAAACTACATGTTGTTGATTACTCTTAATGAAATCCACAGGTTGCATTCATTAATCTGTTCCACCTGCTCAAATATAGCTGTTGTAAGCTACAGGACTATTTGCTACTGATGTTACTATATTTCAAATCAAATCAAATCAAATCAAAGTTTATTCGTCACATACATAGCTATACACAGTACAACCGGCAGTGAAATGCT
>JAOUQU010425781.1:0-10479 GCA_028566735.1 Ammoglanis amapaensis
CACACACACACACACACACACACACACACACACACACACACACACACACACACACACACACACACACACACCGCACTGACCCCAGACTCACATTCTTTGAAACTGTGAATTTCAGTTAAATCATGTGACTCAGCTTCTTGCTAAACAACAACAATTATTTGATGAATTTATAGGAAACACTTTCACTTTCATATTCGAGACTGATGAAATCCTCCTCAAGGAAATGGTGCAGTATAAAAAGGTGATGCAGACCACAGACACCCACCCACACACACACCCACACACACACCCACACACACACGCACACACACAAGGCATCGGATCTGACATGATTTGGTAAGTTTTGCATCAATGTTTTATAATGCGTAATAACTTTCTTTCACATACAAATGTTTAATAGTGTATTTTGGTTGTGGAAGTGAATTTATAATTTCTAATAAATTTATAAATTTATAATTAATAAACATTAGTACTGCATCTGAAATAAACTACTTTATTTAGAAAATGATTTCTTCATAGATTAAGAAAATAACCTAAACATTATTTTAAAACACCAGTATAATCCTGTCTAATATATGCAGTAAAATTTAATGAGCTATAATTATATAAAAATTCTAAACTCGTTTTTCGTCACAAGTTTGAATTTCAAGGAAACCATGTAAATGATTTAAAGCAAAAATATGTTTATTATATATTTATTATATATCATTCTCTTGCATAAAACAATTCTTAATATATTTTAATGAACATTTTATTTGAATTAATTTAACAAATATATATATAAAATGTTTTCATTTATTTTCATAAACTAAACAACAATTATTATTAAGTTGCTGTATTTTTAATCTTCGTCCTGTAAAATAATAAATGTGATTTAAAAAGAAATTTAATGGTGATATTATGGCCAACAACAAATAATTGACATTAACGAAGAATGATTTGTCATGCTGCGCCTTTACCCCCTCTACTGGCCAGTATCGGTACAGCAGTGATTACATTTAACTTCAGTAGTGACACAAAGATCTTTTTTTTCAGGTGACGGTGTAAATTGCAGACTGTTGGAAATGGAGGCTGGATCAGATACAGAAGGCAACAATCAAAATGTACAAATGTCACAACATGCAAAGTAAACTGCTCTTTTTAAAGTAAAAAAAATACATTAAAATATATTATTTTTTTTAGGATTCTGCTGTAGAAAGATCAAGCACTGAAGTGAGAGTTGCTGAAAATCCTCAGGGAAGCTTAAATGGTAAGAAATCAAAATAAAAAGATGAAGTCAGAAGTAAAATAAAAAAGAATTGTACATCTGATCGATGTTCTCATACACATGACTTAGAGAGTGAATAAATCTAACTTTATTCAGCTATGTATTGTTTTATTAAAAATAGTTTTATTAAAATAAGACTTAATGTAATAACATTCATTTCTTCTAGCTGAAGCTGAAAATGACAGATGGTTGAGAGAAGAAGCTGAAACTCCAGAAGAAGCTGTTCCACATGTAATAATCAACACATGATAAAACACTAAATGCTTTTCTGGGTTTCATTCTGAAAGAACAAAACGACTTTTATTTACTTTGATTCTTTTTCTTCATAAAGTGTTTTACTAGCTTTGTCTTACACACAGAAAATTAATGATTATCAAATGAACAAACTGGGAACAATCATTTTTATTTTCGCTTTTATTGCAGCCACGTCAGTCAGATGTGAAGCAGACAGGTATGATCATTATTAATTCTCTAATAACATCATTTAAAAATATCAGACATCTTTGTAATAACAGTTTCTTTTTAAAGGGTCAAGCCATCAACACTTTCAGACCAGGTAAGACGTGCATATTATAAACTAATCTCAGGTTATATTATGTCCTCCTTATTGTAGAAAATAACATCTGGAGTTTGTGGCCATGCAAAAAAAATCTTTTGAATAATCTTTAAAACAATTTAGGCTTAAAGATGGAGGAAGTTCCAACCAGAAAAGTAACAAACTTACACATGATACTCATTCTCAATGACAATGATAAAAATGACACAAACAGTATGAATAACACTTAACAAATATAAAGTTTATTGTGCCGCTTAGACAACAACAACAACATTAATTGGGGTGATACAGAACACTTATAACCAGTAATAACCCTAAAGAAATGTCATGTTCCTGTGTCAGATCTGTAGTACATTTAATCAACAGTTTTTAATGTGAACTTTCTTGATTCTCATGAGAAGTAGATTCTCAGAACCGTGAGCTGCATAAACATCACTCGTGAAGTGAATTCACCTCAGATACATGTGGAGCTTTAAGCTTTAGTTCACACAAATATGTGTTTTATTGCTCACTGGTGGCTAAGGCTGCCTACCCACTGCCCCCTAGTGTGTGTAAATGTACAGCACAGTTAAAATACAGAGGACAAAAAGGTAATTACATGTTTTTAATGGCATAACTATTTTTTTTATCTTTATTTATGTTTGCACCAAAGCAATAATTAGAATAGTTATACTTTTCTATTTTCCTTTAGTGACTGACGTCTGTTTTTCTGAGCTGTTTCCTATTTGAGTTTTCAGTAGTAATTTATAATTGTTGTAACGCTGTAATTGTAAATTTTGTGTAGGGAGACTGAACCTGAAGAGAGCAATCCTGTGAGGTTCTACACTGTTCTTCCAGCCAGTGCTGGATTTCAAAATTGTAACTTGCATCTTGTTATTGATACTGGGGAAAAATTTTTAATGGACTCGATAAGGTAAGAATATATAATAACATTTATATTAAACCAGAGATAAAATCTAGATAAACTCTAGGTGTTTCTACATGAAACATCATTTGATACAAAATTATTTCAATATATATATATATAAATGCATTGATCAATATTTTTCTGTTTTCACCACATTTTGGTTGATATAAAATATATAGCCAACAAAATCAGATCCAGATTGTGTTTAGTTGTAAGATTCTGTTCAGCCTAAAAGTCAATATTGCAAGAAATATAATGTAATTAATATCCTTCATCCTCCTTTATCTCTCTCACACACCACCATTATTGAATTTTTTTTAATGAATACATGAATAGCTATTTTTGTTTTTCTTTCTGTAGGACGTATGAAGCTGGGCAAATCTTCACATGCTTAATCAATTTTGACAGAACAGTGACTAACTTTCGCTATAAATATTGTCTCACGGACCACAAAGACCATTTTGAATCCATTAAAGGTTACAGAATATTGCATAGAAATATCTGCAAAGACGACAAACGTGAGTGCATTTTGTAATAATAAATAAACAAAATAAACCAATTTCACATCGGGCCTTTTTGATTATGTCAGATCAAGAAAATTATAAAAACAAGGTTTTGTTTTACAAATTTTTTTGAATAAGGTTGAGAATTTCCATACTTTTTTGTTTAGCTGCTCTACCTTTAACCTTAATTTCAAATCGAACTTTTCTTAAGAATTAAAAATATACTGTATACTATATTTATGTTAGCAGACATTGTGCACTACACACAGTTCACCAGGATGTGCAGGTCCCAGGTGGAGCTGTTTTTGCTTCACAAGGAGCAATCAAGTTCATGTTGTGAATGTCTCGACAGGCTGAGTAAATGATAGATAATAATAATTGTAATCATATAATCTCTCACTAATGCAACTTTGGTGCATCACCATAGCAAGTGCAGCAAGAAACAGCAAATGTATAATTCACTCAAGATGTTCTGATAAAAGACTAAAACCATGGCAAAAAAAAAACACATCACAACTGTTTAAATCATGTCAACAAAACTTTAGTTAATGTATCACATAACATGTTGTTTTTGTTCGTTTGTTTATTGGGATTTTAACATTATAATTGACACATTACATTTATTCACTATTTACATTAATATCAAACAAATCATGTCCATGGACAATTTAGTGTCTCCAGTTAAACTGACTGCAGATTTTTGGACTCCTCACTATAACATTTATTGAGTTGTTTAATCAACTCTAAAGTGATTTTGTATGTTTTCTTTGTTTTTTTAAATTATCTACTTAAAAATGGAAATCTAATTCTATTTCTGCTTTTGTCTGTATTTACAGTTTTCCACCAGTTTGATGTTGTGTACATACAAGAGACAGGTTTGATATCATGGATGTGGACCAGCCCAGACATGAATAAAATACATTCTGCATATTTACAAGCAGTGTTTACATTTCTAATTAACTGCAGCAACACAGATTTTTTGAAAATGCAAACTGAAGCTGCGCATTTCTTGCAAAATATTCAACAAATGAAGATACATAATCTTCAGGTATTGCTGTTTTTAACACACTATTATTATGACAATTAAGTGAAAAATGACAAATGTTTAATAGAATATTCCTTTAAATCCCTTTTATTTGTAAGTTACCATAGCACATATATAGTAAGTAGATTATTTCATTACATTTAATGCTTAGTAAGTAACAATATAATTTCTTTTAAATGCTTAATAAGTAATGTTTTTGACAGTACAGGGTTGTTGTAATTAATGCTTAACTACATGAATCTATGATGCTCATCTTGTACTGCCTAAACATTCTGGCAAATTGAGAAGATTCAAATGTTTGTAGGCAAATATTATCCTGTGAAACATGGTCTATTTAACAATAATCTGTCTGAATGTTACACATTATTGATGCATCATCTTATTTTAAAATACATATATTCCCCTTCAATATTTTTAGATAAATTTAATCCTATTTAGCTTTTTCTGCAACCTTTAAAACTGTTTTAGGTTTGTTACAAGCTGCTTTCCTGTACTGCAGATGCTGTTGTATTTAGTTTATTAACTTGCATGAATTCTACATTTTACAGGACACAGTGAAAACATCCTTCAATCAAGCCGTTAGTGGTTTATATGATGATGCACCAGTTGACTACGTTGTCGCAGCTGCATTTGTTGCATATTTATTTAAAATTTATTTTGGGGAAACCATCATTAAAAAGCTCTCTACAATAATCCTTAATAATGGAGACCTGAATGACGCATTTGCTGGTTTGGATGAATCAGTAAAAGGGTGAGTTTGTTTTGTTCACTCTAAGTTTATAAGTTGTAAGTTTTCTACTGTGAATAAATTGATAGAAATGAAAGATTTAAAAAAAGTAAAAGAATTGAACTAACAAATGGAGAGATGTAAATCTGTGAGACCCCGGAGACAAAACATGCACAGTTTAACAGTGACTACTGAAGATTTTTTGGTGACTCTGACATGACCTTGGTGGGGTGTTGGGTTTAATGGTGAAATTGAACAAATGAACTATTGAATATACAATCCTGAGAAGCAGTTTTTCTAAGGACATGATAGGGACTGACTGAGCCGAGTCACATAGAGCTTCATGAAGAACTAAGTAGTAGAAGCATGTTGAAGCATTGCTGCAATGCTCTGTTTAGCCTTTAAGTGTAGTTTGAGCGTTTTACAGACACCAGATTCATTTGAATAATAAAACATGTGATACAGTATGTAGTTTTCTAGCTTTCAAATCATCAAATCAAAATGTATTTGTTACATACATAATTATACACAGCTTTGCATATCTAGCTTATAATTTCATCAATAAAATGCTTTACAGTTAGTAGTGCCAAGGTACAGAAATAAGATCTTCTATGAGCACACCAGTGACAAGACTCTCTGGTTTGAATATTGGTGATGTCGGTTGTCCACCCTCATCACTAGAATCCACAAACTAGTGAACTGTAGTATCTGTTTCAAGCCATTGATGAGGTCCAATGTGCCGACACCTTGCAATCCCAAAAAACTAATGCTCCCCCCCATACATTTAGAAAACACCATTTATTATTTACAATCCTGTAATTTAGAGATTACTTAACTTTGAGATTTCTTTTTTTCTATCAGGGAAATGTCAGCGGCTGTGCACGATGCTTTCACTGTCACCAAGGTGAAGTCAGCACAAGGAGCTGTATGGTTCATGGCTTTGTATTACACAATATCTCCAGAGTCCAAACACCAGCTAACTTATTCATGGACAGATAAACAAAAGAGTTCGGCACAGAGGTAGGACTTCTTATTTTGTAACTCCAAAAGAGTTTTGACTCTGATCTGTTTTATAACATACATATTACGGTTTACACACAATGGTGCAAACTGCATAATTGGTAAGGATGTTTTACTTTTGTTTGATGGTATCATTAGAAACTAAGAATTGTAACAGTTTGTGTCCCAAACCTGTGGAAAGCACATGGATGCTTTTTCTTACATTTATTCTTGTGTTCACCTTCGTCAGCTGTTTTCTATCTGTACCATGGAGTTAATAAAGTGAAGCTTCAGTTTACTTGTATTGTTCTTACTCATTTGTACACTTGGACATTTGTAGTTTAGAGGATAAGGTGGGTTGACACTGCTGGGCCCTAAAGCAAAGCCCACAAAACTTAATTCCCAACATTTGTCTGCTAAATGATGAAAATGAAAATGTTAATGTTTTTGGTTCTGGTATAATCTGTTCTATTATATTAGTGTTATAATTAAGTAATTGTATTTATTTCTTATGTAGCATTTAATTGGTATTGTAGTTTTTCCTGGAATCTAGTAAAGTATCTGAAGTTTAGTTGCACATGTGTTAGCTATTTCTGCAGTTCTCCCAGGTATTTCAAGATTCAAAGATTTATTGTCATATGCACAATGAGAAAGCAGTTTTCCTTGTACAATGAAATTCTTACTTTGCTGCTTGTTGAAAATGCCCGATTTATTCTTCTTCTTCTTTGTGGTTTACTGTACTTACTGTTTGTGTGTTTCAGTTTATTTAGTTTATCTGTATTTGTGTGCTCTGCAACTTCTCATGGTTCCTTATAACAGATGCAAACACATTCTGAAGTTAATGTATTTATAACAAAGTTTATATATTTAACCAATTTATTTCAGTGACATTTCTATAATGGTGAAGATACATTCAGTGGTGATAAAGAAAAGCCACACATTTTCAGTTGCAGTTTTAAACATGTTTGATGTGAAAAGTGGTGATGTTACGATCTTAACAGAACTGAACGTTACACTGAGTGAATTACTGCAACAGATGGACAACTGGCAGGTTTTCAACAAATGTCATGTAAGTACTAATCATGATAAATATACTAACAAATATTGTTAATGCACGTGATAATGTTTATAGCAACAAAAAAGACAACTGTCAATTGTCATATTTCTATTTTTTCATTATTTGTACTATTTTTCTTTACATAAGAACAAATAATGCAAAAAGTAGCATTTTAAATGCCACATCAAAATATATTATAATTAAAAACAACAAACAAACAAAATATATACAAGTAAACAATTCAAAAAATATGATACAATAAATATGAATCAAATTGTGTTTTGCATTAAATCTCAGTTGGTAAATAAGATCTGAATGCTTGTTTGTACATCATATGTGACTTAAAACCTTAAATGATCTGATAATATTGTATCTTAATTTTTTTTCAGAAATATCAACTTCTAACAACAGCTGCTGTGTTCATCACGGACTGGCCTAAACGGTAAACTGTGATTTTTTTTTTACACACTTAGTTAACAAATCTAAAACATAAAGAGGATTAATTAATACATATTAACTGTGTCAACAATTATTTTATTATCATCATATCGTTTTATTATCCATGCAACTTATTTTACATTATCTACTTGGACAGTGTTCTTTAGATTAAGAATTCTATTATTTTAAAGACATTATTGTTTGGACATAAAGTCACAGTAAAAAGAAACACACAAATTAGCAAACATTAGTGCCCATTAGTACCCTGCAACAGATTGCCGACCTGTTCAGGTGTTTATTGTATTAATCCAGTGTGTGTCCCACCATGACTCCAAAGTTATCAGTACAACAGTTTGTGTTAGATGTGTTTAGGAAAGAAAGTTATCTTCAGAGTCTTCAGGGGGCCGCCCCTGTTCTCTGTAGCTTGTTCCACCATCAAAAGACTAAAAATGAGAACAGCATGGATTGCTTTGTGCGTAGTTAGATGGTGCTCATTAGAGTAAGAATAACTTAAGCCTTAACAAACGAGTGTAAGTAGGAGTACGTTCCTATATGTCTAACAAAGAAACATTATTTCTAAGCAAATATATATATATATATATATATATAATATTTACGAATATATAAAATAATAATTGCTAATTTGTACAGTAAATACATACATTTGTGTAACAATTGCAACAGGGCTCTGCAAAATTGGTATAACCTTTAAAATAAGCTTGTTTAATGGCACATGAAGGATTTTTTATTCTTTCAGCATGACATAAAATATTCTCTGGTCTAACGAACCTTATTAAGGAATGTATGAGTGCAGCACCATTGTGTACAAAACATTTTTAAAAGCATGTGCAAACTGTAAAAACAACAATAATGTCGAAGGTATCTGAAGGTAATTTAGTGGTTTTTCCTTTAGGGTTTATTTATGAGAACAGGTATTTTGAGTGCATTTGCTCAGTTCAATATCATGACTTGACCAAGCCTGATTGCATAATAGTATTTATATATATATATCTTTATATATAAAAAGTTAATTGGGTAGACTTAATATGCAATGATAATCTGTTTACAATGTTGTCACTCATCCATATTTTGGCTCCTTGTTATAATACTATATTTTTCTTTTAAACAGCCAAGAACAATCAGATGAAACAGTAAAAGAAATGAAGTCTTGTCTGTCAAAAATGGTGGAAATCATGGACCGAACTATGGACAGAGAATGGATCAAACATTTGGAAAATGTTCTAGATGCATTAGAACTGCTGAGCTCATTCACCGATTATCTGAACAATTCACCACATGATGGGGTAAAATGATTTGTTTCACAATTTTAATGGACACATTAATTTATTTTTAAAAAATTATATCATATATAACATTAAAAATAAATTTCTTATGTAACAAATCTTGCAGGATTGGCAGAACAAACTGGACAAATCACCCGGCCTGGGAAAGAAAATGTGTGACTGCATCAATAATATAAAGAATAAAGCACTGACTTTTCAGGTGTGTGCATTCTGTATTCATGTATTTTTATTTAATTCATTTACATCATTTACATTACAGCAGTTGATCAGGTTAATGAGAACAGGATTTGATTTTTTATTACTATGTGTACTATATACTGTACCTAACAAAAATTCTTCAAACTTAAATATTATTGCAATTTTGTGTAAAAGGTTGACACTAAGTAATTATTAACCCATTTCTATTAGATTGTGTAGACAATTGTACAATTCATGGATGATAATTTAAGTGGGCAGACATTTAATGCACATGCTGTTGGTTTTAATATTAAATATTAAACCATATTCTGTACAGTTCAACAAAGTAGCTCCTAACAATGCTGATGATCAGTAAATGTAATGTTAGTAATTATGTCAGTGATTTTTTATTTATTGTTCTAAACACAATAATGTTCCTAGATGTAATCTATAGTGTTTAATAGTGCATTTGTACTTTCAAAGATCTGGTGTAAGCTGTTTGAGACACGACTACTGGATGTTTGGCAAAAAAACTGGGAGGACAATCTAAAGACGATCTTTCAAAACCATCTGAAAACAGTAATTTATTTTTAAAAATCATTAATTGTATAAATAAACATGAATAAAAATTGACAATATTTCCTATTTTTATATTACATACATATAATACATTAATGTAGTCAGGGATGCTGCCATCAAAGCTGAGATTTAACTGCTGCCTTATTTAAATTAACAAGTATTTAGTTTTCAGATTAGTTTATAATTAAAGTTTCTAACCTAAACTAATCTCTCTACTGTTTATATTTTATGTACAGAAAAAGGAGACTGACTTGGTGGATTATTGCTGTCAAAATGGTGATAGTTGTCCAGCAAGCATGGAGGAATGTATGCAGACTTGTGTTAAAGAGGCAATTAATAAATGCACGTCCAAGGTAAAGATATGATTTTAATTCCAATCTAACAGAACAATCTCACAACTCATTATGTTATCTGTCCTATTATTTTTTTAAATTATTTAGTAAATTATTGTTGTGTACAAAATAAATAATTTTTTTTTAATTTATTTTAAACATTGCAGCGCACTTCAAAAGGAAATGTCTCCAACTTGGTAAGGGTTCAAATATCAAAAACATTACCACAAATATTTGTATAATATTGTATATGTACTAAATGACGAAATCTATTCATTGCTGTTTCTATGTTTAAAAATGCATTTCTGTATTCTCAAATAGAAAAACATTCTAAACATCACCTTAAGGACCTTAAAACACGGAAAACTGTATTACATTTTGATGTCTTACATTGTTGAAAGCAAACTCCAGCATCTGACATGGACTCCTCAAGACTACCACAATATTTTGTATGATGAAGAATTAAGAGATCTGTTTCAGACATTGCGTAAGTAATAACCTTCTGTTATTTTTGTGTGTTGAAGTTATTTTTGATATATTTGTTTATCAGTATATAAATAAACGATAAACACACACGAGTGTATATAT
>JAOUQU010425796.1:0-20728 GCA_028566735.1 Ammoglanis amapaensis
ATCAAACTGGTCGACCGCCGCATTAGTTGGTACCCCAAAAGTAGCCCGCAGCTTCAAAAAGGTTGGTGACCCCTGGTCTAAACCATCAAACCTTGCTGTATGCGACATATAATTGGGCCATGATCTAAACTCATTAATGAGATCATTCGAATAGGAAGAAGTACTCTGATCTACACTAAATGAGCTAATAAAGTGAAAATACACTCTCCATTTAACTGACGGTCAAAGGTTAATGTTGTACACTTTCAGTTCTTTAACACATTTTGAGCTGCTTGAATAGAAACGCTAAACACAGCAGTTTCCAACAATCTTCTTTGACCAAGTTAGTTATTCCAGTGTGTATCCATGTTCGGTAAATCTTCTAACAAAGCAAAAAACATCTGCGAAGCACAGTGAATAATGTCTACGGTATCCTGCAAGATTGGACCTTTTGTTTTTCTTTACGGTTATAAATAGCAAGTGCAACATCTACAAAGTTTGGTTTAACCCACCGGAGAAACATGAACATCGTAGTTGATGCTAAATAACCAGAATGATCTAGTATATCCCATCCCTACATTCAGACAAGACAAACATGTCACTCAGCTGTGGTATCTGAAACAGGATTTCTACAGATAAAAACCTCTCCAGCAGGCCGGTCGATTTGACCCTTCCTTCCCCCCCTGCAAGACTCCTATCTAGCAATCGATATCTGTGGGTATGAAACTGGCCATATTTAGGAAAGCCTAGGTGGCGGTCGATCGATAAGGGTATCCTTTAATAAGGTCAAATGTCCTTGACTGTTCTTAAGATGCTAGTTGCAGAAAATAATCCTAAAATGTCTACAGATGACTTCGGAAGCTCAAACAAGCAACATTAAAATGTAAAATAATAAATAATTAATTAAGACCTAATTTGCCGACATTTGTGACTTATTTTGTTGTAACGTTATAAGACTATTTAGAATTTAGAATACATTGTTTTCACCATTCATCCCCATTTAACCTAATACGTGCTGTGAAACATACACTAAGGGGGAACAGTGATGCTTTTTTGGGAAGCCTTAGCTATGACGCACTGAATGCAGATAGGGGTTCTGTGCGTCACTCAAAGGCACTTAAGTCGTAATCTGTGGACTCTCGAAAATCCATCAACCATCAACATTCTGGTTCTGTAACCGCCAGGCCACGTAATTGATTGATAATGTGCATATATATATTTTGCATCATCAACTCTGTCCTCATGGACGATTGTGCAAGTAGCTATATCAGAATGAACTTTTTAGTTCATTTTTATTTGTGTTGATTAATAATTACCACTCATGATTGGTTTCAAATAAACTTAAGATGATTAAAGTTTGAAATACGATGATGCAAAGTCTCTCTGTCCAGTTTTATGAACATCATAACCTTCCCAGTCAGTGCATGTAGCCCGAGAAGAGTCATGAATTCTTAATGTTTCGGGCATTGCGCCTCTAATCAATGTGACGTTGAACTCTGCCATTCATAGAATTAAAGGAAAAATGACAAGGTCAGATCACATGGGGTTTTTAAATACACAGGTTAGTCTGAGTCTCATTAACCTACAATTGAGTTTAACTCGCTCTCAGGACATAGTGGGAATAAATACGAATGCTGTCCCGTGAGAACTTGGGTCTTTAAATCACAGTCTAATACCCTGTAATGTCTCTCACGTCTGGGCATGTTAGCCGGTCCAGACATTCCTCTGTTCTGCAGCTCTTCCTAGTACTGTAGTTACTGGACACCAAATGACAAGGTTAATAAGCCGAGCCAAAGTCAGATATTTCATAGACTTATAATAAACTTTCTTTTTTTGCAGGGCGGCACGGTGGCTACATTTATATTTTCATCGTTTAGCAGACACCTTTATCCAAAATGGCTTTCGAATACATTGGAAGACTTGAACCGGCAGCTTTCTGATTCCGAGCCCAGTACCTTAACCATTAAGCTTAAACAATTACATGTTCAGCATTTTCCGACGCCTTTATCCAAAGCAACTTACATTATGATACATTTAGAGTAACCAGTCTGAGCACTTAAGAGTTAAGGGCAAGGCTCAGGGGCCAAACAGTGGCAACTAATGGTTGGCAACAGTGTGATCTAAAATCATCAGTAACAAAAAAACAACTCATTATTGCTAGATTGTTGCTGTTGGGCCCTTGATCAATGTGATCATGAAGAGCAAAGGATAACGAACAAAGTTGTCATGCAGGTTACACATGTTCCTGATCGATGAAATTCCTACATGAAACAGTTTTCTTCTAGAAGATTTCCATACCGCAACGAACTGGTATTTGTTTAGACGAGGTGTTTTGTTCTTTCAGAGCGCTGCTTTTTCTTTCAGTGCTTTGCATCAGCTAGCCTGAGCGCTCTAATGCATCAGTGTCCTACAGCATTAACAGACTGGTAATAAGCTCCCGCCATCCCTGCCCTGAGATCAGCCCCATGATCAGCTGGCTGATCGAGAATGCGATGTGAACTGTGCAGTGCTGGAGAAATATTATCCAGACAGATATTACGGGCATAGTAAATATATTTGTATTATTACGTGAGACGTCTGCCGAATACGGATGTCCAAACGGTAGTTCACTGGCAGGAGAAACCAGTTTATTCTGTTCAGGTGCACAGTGTGTCCAGATCTGGCACTCACATCTTAGTGCACACGTTCATGGATAAGTGCTGTCCCATAATGAAACACGACACTTTCGGGAAATGACGGACAATGACGAACTAACTTGGCGCTTCTCAATTCCGCCGAGACATCCACCAGCTTTTGTTCTCATAATGATTTTTATGTTTTTATTTGCTTTTGTTTACCCCTTACTGATAAATAATTTAAATAACTTACATTTATACAAAGTCGTTGCCTCGGCAAACTGTTATGTCGTTTTAGTGCGCATAGTGTAGCAGTATTTTAAAGCCATGTTTAGTGCACTGAGATTTCTTGTGTTTCTCGGATGCTGTATAGGGTACAGTTAAAATCTTATAGCAAAATGTATGGGGGGGGGGGTTTGATCAGCTACAGTAACACAGATTGTCAAAGAATACACAATGCAGCACAGAATTAGGTCTTAATGTTGCGCTTAGTGTGTTACCTAGTAATAACTAGAATTAAGCTTTTTTTTAAGTCTGCTTGCATACCTGCTGTGCTTTTCAGAGCATGGATATTGCATTAGAACTGGAAAAAGTTAAGTAGTAACTCGTGCTCACTGGTTAATTGTCCACTGGGTAGAACAGACACTGAACATCACCATTTTGGGGTATAAGGGCTTTATTTTGGAAGCTTAGTTTGAGCCAATGACCTGAATCGTAATTGGAATTTGACTCCTTGTGATGGAAAGTACAAACTGTCTGGTGGCACCTTGAGATGAGGAATTAACGCCAACACAAAGCAACTGATAAAGCATAACAATGATTTATCTGTACATCACTGTGCCTGTCAGTGGGTGGGATATATTAGGCAGCGAGTGAACATTTTTTCTCTAGGTTGAAGTTAGAAGAGGGGAAAAATAGGACAGCTAGTGGTTAAGATATTGGCCTAGACATCAGAAAGTTGCCAGTTAGATCTTGACTACCACAAACTTGCGCATGCTGGGCCCCTAAGCAAGGTCCTTATCACTCAATTGCTCAAAATGCTGTAGTGTTCTGTCGTAGTTGCAAGTCACCTTGGATAAACGCGTCTGCTGAAAGCTGAAAATGAAAATATAAAACTTATACTGGAAAGTTATATTATGTTGTGGTCATAATTTAATCAAAAGTGGTCCAAGGAAGGAATGAAGGTAAATCAGTGCCAGGGTCATAGACAACCTAAGCTCGTCGAAGGCTAAATAAGTGTGAGTTGTAGCTCAAACCGCCGAAGACGTTAGCACGGCTTGTGATAGATAGTCAGAATACACAGTGCAACTCAATGGTGGTCATATTGTTTTGACATCCATCAAGTCAAACTACGCAAAACCTTTACGTCAAACCATGCCCTGAGTTTACCATGTTTGTAAATGTCTTTTACAGCTTTAAAAAAACTAAAAACTCCCACTGACGTTTCACTGTAACCGATTTACTTACTGTTTACTTTATGGCTCATTAAACTTGCTGCGAACATCAAAGTTTCCCAAGGGGATTCTTCCCCCGCCCCCCTTCCGCTTTCCAAAAATGCACAAAGCATTGTATACCAACACCAAACTGCAAAGATACCGCGATTACACAAGCAGTAATTTCCAGGCTCAATCATCAGTCATCCCGATATAAACCTCCAATGCTGATAATTCTTCTTCAGATGTGTTGGTGCTTTTCTCCAGCTTAAATTACACTGGATTGACTTAATGGCTCTCAGTGCGTTAGGACGGCACTTTTAAGTTTGGTACGACTGTGGCATTCTGGATGACTTATGGCAGGCGGCGACAGTTTGTTTTGGGACAAACAAGAATGGGGGATCAGCAAGATGAGACACTCGAGGAATCTGTGCCTGCAAGGTTTGACGAGACCTACATAGTGGATGAGGGTCGTGGGTGGCCTCGGGTGTTTTGGGGATTCCACGTTAGTTGTTCGTTTGAGGTTGGTTTCATACAGATGACTATGGCGGGACAGGTCAATGATGAGCTGTCACATGTGATCCCATTCACTGGTTGTTGTTACCCATACTTTCACCCCGGGGTTATGAGAGATAGCGTAAGGCTAATGGAGGAGTCACTGAAATTTCTCAAAACTTTCCCATAGCCTGAGGTAAAAGAGGTAAGGGTGGACACCGATACTGCCACATTGCTCTTCATGGTGTGTTGGAGGATAAAAGATTTAAATGAGATAGAAAGATCACAGGGGGAATTACAGAGGTGGAGTTCCTAATTACCTTGATGTTATAGAAGGGCCAGCAAGCACACCACAAAAATGTTAACAGTGTTGAATTGTTTAGAGTGGTGTCAAACTTGTTTTGGAATGCAGAAGCTAATCTCAGAGCCCTTCATCAATGAGTTAGTTGATTTAAAGCACATTTGTCAGACTCCAGGCCCATGGGTCAAATCCGGCCCACCGTGTCTTTTTCTATGGCCTGTGGGAGCTTAAAAGATGTATGTTCATTTTAAAATATAGGGTACATTCGTTTGTTTATTAAGATTTTAAGACCGTATTTTACACTTTTGGTTAAATTATATAATATTGTTGTTGACAAACAAACAATACTCTACAAAATTCATTGGACAGGGATTCGTTTTCTGTACAGTACTGATGACAATAAAGCTCTGAGTCTCGAACATACCTGTCCACGTACCTGTCCATTGCGCAAAATCGATCATGTGACTTCCCGATGTAAGCCGAGAGCCTGGACGCGGTGACGGATGACATCACGGGACTGGTGACGTCCACCTCGCACCTGAGAATGTCCATTCTTACGTTGTGTGCTCAGGGCTTAATGTGATGAGAGGTACAAAGTAGGTGAGCGAGTGGTTTGTGTGCATGAGCGAGCGTGTGTTAGAAAAGTGATCAGACTGATTAGCCGCCATTGTTGGCCCGCTGTTTGCCCACCTGCTTCCTGCACCAGGTTTCAACATCCAGCTCAGTAACCACACCACAACACCCACCACCACCACGATGAAGCTTTTCTTTTTTACATGTACATTGTCAGTATTTAGCATGACGCCTTCATCCTTCATCCAGTTACAGTAAACAATCTGAGAGAACAAGGGTTGAGGTCAACGCTCAAGGGTCCAACTGCAGCAAGCAAGCATTGGTCAGGTATGAACCGTCCAGCATATTACTAGTATCACTCGTGAAATCTACCCCAGGATTTCTTGCTGTGAGGTAACAGCGCTGACCAGTAAAGCCACCGTGTCGCCCTGCAACATTCATCTTACTTGACCATCTTTGGACATAAAGTGTAGTTAGAAACATCCAGACACGACTTAAATAGCTGGGAATCAATACCAGGCATCTCTTTATGTGAGGTGACAGTGCTACCCACCAAGCCACTATGCCATCCAGTCACCTGTTTAATCGTATCGTCCTCAAACATGTCCATATACAGTAGATTTATTTCTATAACTCATGTGAAATGAAATCAATGATTCAGTTATTTCCACTCGTAAGACCACATTATTCCGAGTTGACTGCACATCTCCACATCTGTGTTCCATGTGCCGAACAAATAAACATGAAAATATTGTCTCCTGGCAGAGAATCGCAAATAGGGATCTATTATAGATAAAAGTCAGCTCTGCCTCTCCGCCCGCTGAGCTATTCGGGGTTACAGCGTTCATTAAGTCAATGTGCTGGAACAATTTATCTTATTTACTACGTCTCAACTGCACATGGAGGCTGTGGGGGAATCGAACAAAATACCTTGAGGTTTTTTTTTTTTTTTTGGTAGGTAAGGTACAGGATTAGCAATCTGAAGGACTCCGGTTCAAACTTCAGTACTGTTAGGGAAGAGGCTTGACGTTTAACCCTCAATCGCTCAGATGTAGTTCTGATGTAATTGCAAGTCGCTTTGGATAACGGTGTCTGCTAAATGTTGAACATGTAAATGTGATTTATTCTCAAAATAATCTTATTTTTAAATATTCTCAAATTCTAATTTGTTCTCTAAACATTTCAGTTGAATTTATCAAGAATTCTCAAAATAATTAAACATTTATTCTTGAAATAATTTTGATCTTATTGTCAAAGTAACATCAACTTAATTTTCCATATAGTTTCAGCTCTAGTCTTGTTTTCTGACCGTATCCCCTACGGTACATTATTGAAACTTTATCTTGGTAATAATTTAGTTTTCCAGAGACCAACGATGAGAATGACAACATATTTAGAATGAAATTTATTATGTTTACATCCATTAGGCCACACAGTATATTTACAGTGTATTTACAGTGGATGGTAATGTTGTTTCTGTTCATCTTGCTTTCCAATGCTGATTCTTTAAGCTTCCTGGTCCATTACCTCTCACATTCTCTATATATCATAAAAAATCAATACAGTCTTTACAAGGAGTTCCAACCAAACGTCCTTGAGACGTAATTGAATAGTTTATTTGCCGTTATTTGTGATCCATCCTGAAGTGATCAGCATTACGAGGAAAAGTTTGAAATTGAACCGTCCACAGTCGGCACTCTTGTCTAATCCCTTCAATCTAAAGTCAGGAAAACGTTCACAGAGCTTTGCAGACGAGCGATGTACACTTTCAGCTTCACACTCTAAAGCTTGTGTGTGTGCGTGCGTGTGTGTGTGTGTGTGTGTGATAGCAGTGAAAGCTTAGCGATTATGTTGCCGGACTATTGATTGGAAGATTGCTGGTTCAAGCCTCACTGCCAAGTAAACTCCTTAACCCTCAAACCCTTAACTGTCTGTAATCAGAGGCAATTATAAATCACGGTTATAGATTTATGATGTCATAAATGTGCAGGAAAGTGTGCATTTCTGACCATGGCAACACTGACCAGGACAACGCAACGCAAACTGTGAATAAAGAAACTGATGTTTATTTCCGAATGAATGCGGTCATTATTTGTTTCTTACTTCACCCCATAGCAAAACGGACAATTATAGACGATTCGTTTTTTTTTCTGTGTAGCTTTTTTTTAAACACACTTTCTGTGAGCTTTTAGGGTGCCAGCGAAAGGCTGTTTCAACATTTGTGCAATTAATCTGTTCTGTTTTTATTTAATTGACTTGGAGTTAATTCATCAGCAGCACTTTTGCTCTGTGCGTGCAGTCTGAAGCAAAGCAAGGAATCGCTTAGCTTAGCACAATGAAACGGTCTCTATATAACACGATAAGCATACAAATTTAAAGCTGGATGCTAATTATTATGTTTACATCTCAGCGAAAAAGAACCGATTTGTGTAGGCTGACCTTGGAGCTAAATATTAGTTTTAGTCAAATATAAATAAAAAAGGGGGGACCATTTCACTACTGGATACACAATAAGATTACTTATGATTGCTGTTAGGAAAATACTGCAGTAAAATTAATGCGTTTTTAAATATAATGTGTTGCTTCAGAGCTGTGAGGAGATTTATCTTCCTGTTTTCCTGTGTTTCGTAAAAGACAGCACCTGGATTAATCTATAAACTCTGACAGATATGGGCATCATGGGACATCATGTAATGCGGCATGTGCCGACGTTGACAAGGCTATTCGTTTCAAATTGCTAGTCTATATGCAGAATTTCATTTTGCAAGATTACACGTACATATAAGTAAACAAATATCTGCTTAGTCCGGGCGTTTCAACATTCATAAAAACACGCTTCTATAAAACAGTGTCAAATTATTAGTTACACCTTTCTTGTTGGATATTTTCTTTATATTAGAAATACGTACATCCTTCCGGACGAGTTCTGAGCAGCAGAAAAAAAAAGGATTTTACAAACTGCCTACTTCAGTGACCAAGGTTCCTATCAGCAAGGCTCTGGAATCGCTCAACTAAAAGATGCAGTCAAAAGTCAAGCAAAGATCCTCCAAATCTGCCCTGGTTGTTCATATTATTAGTACAAATTATAATACATTCTCTAGAGGTTAACGTCTGCACATACATCTAAAAAACCCAACGCTAGCTTATTTTAGCCACTTCGAAACCAAAAGTGGAAAGAATACTCGAGTAGCAGGTGAAGATTTCATTATTTTCCACTTCTGTTATTTGTACCATCATTTGATTGGATCTTATACTAACAAAGATAGTAAAGTGCTTTGATCCAGGACGATAAAACGTGCAATTATAACCTCATAAACAGCCAAAAAATCAGAATTAGAAACAATAGCGTAGGACTGAACAAAGAAGCTTATTCAAAGACTTATTAAAGTCATGAGTGTGTGACCGTGACCGGATGTTAAAGTTCGCTGTTGATCAGCAGTGCTTTATTCTGGAACTGCTGATTAGGCATCAGATTCGCCTCACAGTGAGAGAGAAAATGAATTTATTCGGAGATTTCACGCATAAACAGATGTCATGTGGAATAATATCACAGTCTCGGAGAAGGAGAAGCGGTCCGGATGTTCTAAAGTGCTTTTCTTCTTCTTCTAGCATCTTTTATTTATTGTGTTTTGGACTATTGTCTTGCTGCATCATTAATATAACATCAGAATATCCGACCGTCATTTTCAATTCCCTGTTTCATCGCTGAGCGTGAACTGTCCGATCCCTAGACATCAACATATTCTCCATGTGTCCTCCATCACGCTTTACAGCTAAAAATAAAACGGTGCTTTTTTTATTTTATGCTCTTTAACATGACCTTGTCTGAACGACTCAAACTCCGTATGACATCTAACTGGACGTCCGATGAGTATCTTTCTCATTTCGTACATAAGATTTTGTAATTTTTTTCTTTGGTGGTTGAACTAGGATTGTGATTTAAAATAAGGTTCAGCTGAAGGTTTGTGTTTATTGTTGGTATTTTAACATCATTTTTTACACTTTGGTTACATTCATGACACTGAAAACTATTTAGTATCTCAAATTTATCTCAACTGCATTCCTATGGTGGTTAGTGACTTAGACTTCTGTTCAAAAGGTTGCCAGTTCGATTCCCGAGAGTCCCCTCCACTTGAAGTGCCCTAGAGCGAGGCACCGAATCCCCAAACTTCTCCATGGGTGCCTTGGCTAGAATAGGGACTGTGGGAGGAAACCCACCCAGACACAGGGAGTAGATTCAAACTCCATCCCAGGACCGTGCCGATCGAACCCAAGACCTTCGTAATGTGAGGCGACAGTGTTACCCACTCACGCACCAAGCCACCCCTAAAAAGACAAGAATGATCATCATGACGGAAATAAAATAACAGACATATTTTTCACCTTTAGGTTCTCTGCCTGCAACTGGAGTGTTTAACAGGCTTTTAACCATGTTTACTACCCTCGACAAAAGCAACACAATACAAAGAAAGAATCAACAACTTCTTGTGATATTTGTCAACCGTGCCAACAGCTAATCTGGCTTCGGAGCCTTAGATCTTCTGCACTGAAGAACTTCACAAGTCCAATCTTTCTTTATCTACAGCTCCTAGAGTCCTCCCGAACCAGATCGATGCTGTTTGGGCAGGCTGGAGGAGATCAATGGCGATTACCCAAGGCCCGCTCCTCTTTGTAATTGCAAAGTGTGGACAGACTGGCTAAATGCCACCGGGTCCGGGATGCTATTGGGTGCTTATTGTTATTTAGATGTGCTGACAGGTTCGCTCTTCCCCGGCCCTTCATGTTGCACATCTCGAGTGGACGCTCTACCTACCCTTCCCCCGGGTCATTTCTACCGAGCAGGGCAATTCTATCCGCCTCGAAACGCCTACAGATCAGCTCTTGTCTGGGCTGCTTCTTTCTTTAATGCCTGATAATAAATTCCAACGCCAAACAAAGTGCCCCAGTGAGTTCTGAGAGAAAATCCGCACTAAGTGTCCGAACTTAGAGATAAATATCGAGAAATAATGAGCTTCCATTCAGATGCGGCGACACGATGGGTAGCACTGTCGCCTCACGGCATGAAGGTCCGGGGTTTGATCCCCGGGTGGGGCGGTCCGGATACTTTCGCTTTGGTGCTCGCATGATCTCACGGTATCTATATGGGTTTCCTCCGAGTACTCCAGTTTCCTCCCACAGTCCGAAACCATGCAGTCATGTTCAGTGGAATCATGTTCATTGTTGAACCCCATATAATGAAAACAGTAAATACGAATGAATATATGACATTTATTTAATGGGAAGGGGTGGTGGTGGTGGTTATACACAGTTATGAATAATTCGGAATTTTAAAAATGCACACTCGCCCACATACAAGTATTGATCTCCGAGAATAAACCCAGAGCGCCGCTGCCACGCTGGATGCCCTCTGCCTTTATGAGTCAGTTAAGAGCACAGAACACTCTTCAGTCTGACACGAGTGGTATAAATATACAGCAGCGCCCAAGCCAAACTTTTTTTTTTTTTTTTGAACCGACAGATGCCTGAAAAATGTGAATCTGGGTTATAGATCTACATTCTGATCCCTGATCTGGAATGAGATTGAAAAAATACATATTTTACAAGACATCGAGAAATAAAGCATTCACATTCTTGCTTGATATTTGGCAGAAGAGAGAAGTGACTCTTGGGAAATGGGTCTAGATTTGGATTCTAGATGGTCTTGATTGTTTACTTGGATCAACATCATGTTTTATACTTACGTTTATGTTCATGACAGTCACTGTGGACGTTCTGGACTGTGGGAGGAAACGGAAGAATGATGCACGCAGAGAAAAACACATACAGACTCGACACCTGGGGATTGAAACCTACGTCCTTCCTGCTGTGAAGATGTTCTACCCTTTCAGGATCAAACATTACAAGTTGAGAGATAATGAATAAGCTACAGAAGTACAACAATAAGAAAACAACTTATTATAAGCAACTTTGTATAATAACTCTTGTAAGTCACGCTGGATAAATGCTGTAAATATAAATGTGTAATGCTTAGTAAAGTTATAGAAACGATTGTTGATCATATTTTGGATTGTCCCGATCGTCCTGTTTTGATTTGCGTTCTTGTTCTATTGCTGCTAATGCTGTTAGCATGGCTCCGGATCCCGAACCATCAGGACGTCACTCAATCTCTCTCAGCGTGTATCTGTATATCTAGGTTTAGGAAACATTGGAATCCACGGCTGATCATCAAGACGGTCCGTGAGCCGTCCGTCGCCACAGCGAGGCCGCCAGCACACAATTGTTTGAGTTTGAATCTGAAGAGATGGACGCTAATTGTAAATCAATAGCGCTGATCGTTTGCAGAGCTACAGATGCCATGTTTAGATTTGTGTTTAGCCGAAGACGGTTGGCTCGCTGATCCATACCCCGGCAGCTCTCAATGTCAGGGGGCAGGACTGCATCCATGAAAAAAAGAAAGAAAAGATCATCGATTCAGCATAATCTCTGTGCTCCAAGTACAACAATGATCGTGTACATTTATTTGTTCATATTTTCAGCACAGCAAAAAACTTCCTTGACCAGTGTTGCCAAGTTGGGCAATTTATTATTTATCAGCTTGGTGGCTAGACTCAGCTTTTTGGTGTCTGAGGTGTTAAACTGTATCTTTGTCGTGCTTTTTGAATGATTTTTTAAAAATCTGGCAACCTTGCTTTGGATGTTTATCCATCTCAGAGATCTATGTCTTATCATACACGAGTTTTCTCTGCTTTCACATCAAAGGTAGTCATGCTTAGTGGTTACGGTACTGGGCTAGAGATCAGAAGGTCTCCGGTTCAAGCCTTACTACCACCAAATTGCCACTGTTGCCCCCTGAGCGAGGCCTGAGCTTAACCCTCAATTGCTCAAAATGGTGTTCCGTTGTAAGTTGTAATTGTAAGTCATTTTGGATAAAGGCGTCTAAATGCTGTATATGTAAATCTAATCATCACATGAAAATCCTCTTAAAGCTTCCTTGAGCATACAAAAAATTGGTGGAAAGTTCAGTCCGGTCTATAAGGTCACAACCGAGTATTACAAGTTCCACCAAGAACGTTTTGGGTTTGATCCCCAGATGGAGTTTGGAATCCCTACATGAGTTTAGATGTACTCCTTATGTGTGCATGGGATGAGTTTTGGGACTACTAGTTATAATTTTGGACTTTACAGTCAAGGTGATCAGAACTTTGGGACACGTCGCAACAAAGCTTCCCTAATAAAACTTCATTCAAACTTGACACCCCTCCCGCCTCCCCGAGGGGCCAATTGTGTCGCATTTCCTTTGATTTTCTCTAGCAAAAACAACAGATGATGAGATAATTTGCCTCTGAGCACTAAAAGGCATTAGTGCAGCCCAACAAGAGGATCATTAGCAACAGCTGCTTCTGGAGGAGCTTAGCTGGGAAGTCAATGGGACGACCTTTCTTTCCAAAACGTCCCAAGAAAAATTAGGAACTTTAGCAGAACGGATACAAGGGCAAAATAAAATAGTAAATAAAATGAGTGTCAATAACTAAAAAATGTCAGTAGGTCATATGCATGATGAAGTAATTCACTAGGGGGCGCTGAATTTTTGAGTGTGCTGTTGTTGTGTTTACCTTTGTGTTTACTTTCGATAATGAACAATGAATGTTTTAAAATGTTGCATCATAAACGAAACATCATAAACATCAAGGCACCGTCGTATTAAGACTTTACTTACTTTAACAACAAGCATGCCCACTTCATTGTGCAGTAGTGCTTCTCTTAGTGGTCGGCATGGTCACTCCGCTTCAACACAGAAGTATAAAGCGTCCTTTATTCACCTCACCCGTCAGTGCTCAGTGTTCTCAACCGTCGTCCTTAGTAGCTTAACATCACTGATTAGATCACGTCCTGATAACCCACTGAAACGATCAGATTTTTGATCGTACCAGAGACCGGTTCACGTCTTTAAAGTTGCTTTAAAGCTCTTAAAAGCTCTGTACAGTCCAGATCTTAAAGGTTGCCCTAAACACTAAACCCTCACTTAACATTCCACAGCCGTAATAATGCACCAGGAATCGGCAGCTCGTGGAAAGTCGGAAAGCCCAAATCCTCTCGATCAGACAGGTAGCAGGTGAGCGGTGCTTATTCTACGCTATACGCTGACCTTTTTTGTCTGGTAAAGTATCTCTGAATACTTTCTCGGCTTTTCTCTACAGGGGATCTGAGGTTTAAGAGCTGCCGAGCCTACCACAGCAATCCATGAAATGAGCACCAAACAGCTGGCGGCTAGATAAAGCTGCAAATAAAAACGCCAATGCGTTCCTGCTCCACCTGTTAGCCGCTTCTGTTCCTTACCTGTTACTAATCTTAAAAAAGGAGCAGAGGGGAGTAATTATTAATATCCTCACACAACGTTCTTTCCAACAGGGTGCAATTAATCATGAAGTTGCAGAGCGGGCAAGGCCCGATTCCTTGGCGGACGGATTCGGGCACCAGAGCAGGGATGATGGGTATCTTTATTTTGTTTGTACTGAGACCTGCTGGGTACGTGAGTAAAGCTGAGTTAAACGTGGTCGAAGAAGGTGGAGATCGATTTGTCATTGAATAAGGAATAATTAGGGAGGGTTCTTGGCGAGGAGAAAATATTTTATTATTGTGTTTAAAACATTTAGCTTGCCTTGCTACTGAATGTCTTGGACCGTTATAGATTCTGAATATTTTTTTAGTCAGATTAAAAAAATGAATCCTTTTTTAAACATCTGCTTGTACTGGAGCTACCAATGTTTATTCCATCAGTGATGGTATGAAGGTCGTGCCGTATATAAAACTGTTCGAGAAAAGTAACTTTCAAATGATATAATTTTAGATGTTGACCAAACAATAAACTAGTAAAATCAACTTTCATATACATGAAAAGGTTGATAGTTTGACGCTTGTTTTCTCTTGAGTATTTGGAATATAGTAAAGATGTGGAAGCTATTTACATACAAATGGCTAGTTATATACAGATAATTCAAAATAAAACAGCATTATATCTTTATTTAGCTTTTAGCATCATGTATTAAACTTTAGGTAACGTTCAATACAGGAAAAATATCAAGTCATAACAGGTCACATGTTTTCGGACTGTGTGAGGAAATAAACCAAACACAAAAAGAACATGCAAACGTTGCACAAAAAGCCCTGGGAATCAAAACTCACTTCTCTCTGTGAGGCGACAGTGCTAACCACTAAGCCATCGTGCAAGTTTCCATTAGCACACCAGCCATTGAATGCACAAAACCAGTGGCCCGGGAGGACTGCACCAGCAAGGACGTCTGTCATAAAAATAATGGCCAAATCAATAATGTATACGATGAACCGGGGGGAATACCAAGGCTGTAATTGCACTTCAAGATGTAAAACTGGGTTATCATTGTTTTTTTTTCATTCATCAGTCAAAATCAGGGTTAGATTTAAGTTAAGATTGTCATTAGAAATAAAAAAAGAATTCCAGGGATACTGCAGCTCATGCTAGGCGAGTGTGTTGAGTTGATTGCATGGAAGCGTACAGGTTTTATTCTCTGTGGAATGTCTTTCATGTCGACATCTTCGTCTTCTCAGATGGAGGCTGAATTAATGCGGCTCCATAAACCGCTTCACACTAGACTCGGGCGTCTCGATCTGTTCCATGTCTCACGACACACGCAGACATGAGATTCCCGCTCTGGAATACTGCTAACTGTGAAAGATACGGCGAGACGCCGGGCTCCAACTCGAGAGCGATTATCACCAAGGGTTCGGCATGCGTCCTCAGACATTTACCATCGGAGTCCTGACAGCTATCATATCACCGGCAGTGCTACATTTGGAACTGTTATCAGTTTTAGGACCGACTAGAGGTGCTTGGGGAACCGGGCTCGTCATCGGAAGGTTGCCGGTTCGATTCTGAGAGTCGACAGGTCACGACTGAAGTGCCCCTGAGCCAGATTTTTAACTGCTTCCCGGGGTGCCGTCGCTAGTGTGTTGATTAGTTTGTCTTTCAATGCAGATAAATAAAAAGTGTGTAACGCTCGATTTCAAGTCTGTTCCCTACACACTCGCTCCCTCTGTAGTGCAACTAGCATCATACAAGTCATGTAGCAGACTGTATATGTATAAATCGCATACTATTGCATACCAGTAAAATGATCTAACTCTATTATGTCTGTAGTAGTGATTGTATAGAAATATATTGAATACAGGAAGTCGTGATCTTGTAGTTAGAGAACCGGTCTTGTGATCGGAAGGTCGCCGGTTCGATTCCGAGAGTCGACAGGTGACGACTGAAAGGTTTTTGAGCGAGGCATTGAATCTCTAACTGCTCCCCAGGTGCCATTGCTAGAATAAGGCTGTGCAAAGCATATGACATGTGTACTGACTGCTGCCCCCTAGTGTGTGTTCACTAGTGTGTGTTTCACTGCACGGATTGGGTTAAATGTGAAGGAATAATTCCTGTGTGTAAAAAAAGTACATTGCAGAAAATACTAGTAATAGTTTTGTTTTTTGAACCACCCATGTAAAGGAATATTATTTCTTTTTTTGACATGAGTGCAGTCGGACTTGTCTTATTTATACATGCACAGAGAAGCCATGCCAGCTTTTAATCATAATTTTAGTCATAATCAGTAAAGGAAATGAAGCATGTTTGCATAATTTTTTTTCATACAGGAGACGGTACCCAAACCGACGATGAAACCGCAGCCCGTGCTTTTATGTATTTTTTTAGATAAACCTGGACAGATCTCGTCCCGTTTGCTTTGACTCCGGTCCAGGAGCGATACCTGTGGGAAGGTCGGAGGGGGTGGGGGGTGGGGAGGCAGGGACCCAGAACGGTGCAGCCAGACACGATTCGATAGGACGTGTGAGAGAGAGGAATACACGGTGGTTTTCTGCACCGCTAGTCTGAGCAAATAGTCGGGATAATATAGGGAAGGAGAGCGACTGTCACCCCCAGGGGCGTGAAAGCAGATGTTCGGAATTAGTTGCGTGAATTGATTCCCTGCGTTTGCAGAGGAACCTGTGTGAACGAGCTAATTGGGGAGGCAGTGGCTAAATTATAATTGATTTATCTGATCTCACCTGGGATTCTGGGAGCTCATCACTGGTAGAGCGATTTTACTTTTCTGCTTTGTACCTGTATTCTTTTTATTTATTTTATTTACCCGTTTCCAGTTTTTATTTACCCGACCATAGATGCTACCGACCCCCTAGAGTAGGTTGCAGGTCTTTGTCCAATCCCATAGTGCTCTGGTGAACTGTGTGTATCTACGGGACAATTTCACGTTTCAATCTAGTGCATGTTTGTGGGTTGTGGGAGGAAGCCGGAGTACCCGGAGGAGAACCACGCGCACACGGTGAGAACAGACAAACTCATGTTCAGTTTCATTTAGCATCTTTATGCTTTGTATACAATTATTTTACACAAATAAAGAATTGAAATCAAGGTGAAGGGCATTTTATCTTCTCTGCCACGGTCACCATCGGATTGCCCAATGGGAGATTCTAGTCTGTTAGTCCTAAACTCCTGAAAGCTTCATATAGAGAGTGCTATATAAATCAAATTGATAATTAACTAAACTACCCACCACACCACTAATTATCTTTAGTATCTTTATTAAAGTATCTTTATGCCTCTAGTAATATCACTTTCTATTGTTGTTGTTTTGTTGTTATTGTTGCTATCTGTTCTCAGTTGGAACGCTCCAAGTACCTTGCAAAGACACGAGTTGGGCTTCTAAGTCTGAACGGGCCTTCCTATAGTAACACAAATGCATCATTTGAGTCGACAGTCTCAACTAACCAACACATTTGCTTTTGTCATGATTGATATTTTATGTGATTGTCAATTTTATGATCAGTGATGCCACTTTTAGTATCGGTATCCATGTGAACACCCATAAAAATCGGTTCCCATCCTCGGTCATTGACCGATAGACATAATGCCGGCTGTTTAAGCGGAGACCGAGACAGATCACATTTATCGATTGGCCGAATGTGACTGTCACAGATTGGTCAGTGGAGTGAGACCATGCAAACGCCACATTTATTGCCGAACTGGAATTGATTTTATTGACTCCAATTGTGCCGTGGAGCTGTTTACTTCAAAGTTTACTTCTTATACACTAACAATTATAAATGGAGATGTGGTCACGATTGATTCTGTCTTTTGCAGTTGTAGCTAAGTGGTTAAGGTACACGACTACTAATCAATTATTCACTAGTTCAAGTCTCACCAATAGCACTTTGCCATCATTCGGCCCGCGAGCAAAGCCATTTATTGTGTTAGATATATAGATTGTATATATATATTGTATAGACTGTAAGTTGCTTCGTATAAAAAAAGCGCCTGCAAAATACGAGCATTTAAATGTTTGTGAAATGTTTTTTTGCACCTTGTTCTATAGTGAAGGTTAAGTTACTAGATTGGAGATCAGAAGGTCTTCAGTTCATGGCACTGTTGGGCTGCTGAGCAAAGGTCTTAATCCATAACTTGCCCTAAATGTTGTTCCGTTGTAATTGTAAGTCGCTTTGAATAAAGGTCTCTGCTAAATGCTAAATATGTAAATGTCTCTATGCTAGGCTAACACAATTAGCATCGGGCCATTTAAAACAATGGGACGAAGTGGCACAAGCGATAGGATTTTAAATATTTAAAGTGCTCAAACTTTATTTACATTAAATTCACGTATAATTCCAATCTTGCAGAAAACACACACACACACACACACACACACACACACACATAAAGATATACAATACATCCATGTAAAGAGGTCTTTAGGTTTTCGAACATCTCATACATGCTCTGCGATCGACCGGGTGTGCGGTCCAGCGTGTGTTCCCCAGTCTTCCTTCTCCAGGTACAAGAGGCATCCAGAATAAACAAAAGGCTGGCGAGTCTGCAAGTGTGACGAGCTGTAACGACACTCACGTCCAGCTCTCTCGTTCTCTCTCAGCCTGGTTTCCTCCCTGTTTTTTTCCCTCTCTCACGCTCTCATTCACGGAGCTCTGCAGTGTGACCTTGAAGTGGCTCCAGCTTTATTATCAGTGCGGCATTCAGTAACCGACTCGGTCTCCACGCCTCTGCTCAGATTCGACTGTGTTTCTCGAACGTATAGATAGCATTGCATGCTGGGTAGGAATCATACACGATAGGCACATACAGTACCGGTCAAAAGTTTGGACACACCTTCGTAGTCAGTGTTTTTTTAACTGAATATCTACATTGTCGATGAATACTGTTGACATCCAAACCGTCACGGAACACATATAGAACCATGATAAACGAATTTTAAAAGGTTTCATATTTGACAATCTTTAAAGAAGCCTTTTCTGCTTTGATGACAGGTTTGCCCATTGGCGTTCTCTTATTCTGCTTCATGAACAGCCACTTAATGGTTTACCAATTACCAATAGTCTTGAATGAGTTCCCAGATGTACAGAGCACTCGTTGACTGATTTTCCTTCACTCAACTCATTCCAAATCATCTAAACTGGGTTTAGGTTAAGTGATTGTTCAGGCCAGGTCACTCTCCATCACTCTCTTGCTAGGTCAAATTGCCCTTGGATAGTCTGGAGATGTGATTAGCACATGACCTGTCCATGGAAGAAACGTGCACCGGGTCACGGATGCTTTATTTATGTACACAGAGAGTAATGGCTGGATCATATGGTCCGATCCAACGGACAAAATACTGTAGCTGGAATCAGTAAAGAGTCGTTGCTTGTAATGGAAAGGTGTCAGAATACTCACAATATTAGAAAAGTGTTGATAGTGTTAAGTCTGATCTGGGATTATTTGCAGGCTTTTATGAATTCCTAGTATTTTCATTTCCAGCTTTACTGTGTAACTGTACATGAAACTTCCAGCATGACTGAGAACTTTTGCCTCACCTTATGAATGCTGTTTAATTGATCAGAACCTTGGTCTAAACCTCGTCTTTGGTCGTAGTCTGTGTGACATTTGACATCGCTTTGCTTGTGTGGTTGCCTTGGTTTTCAATACTGTGCACTGTTTGTTCTCATTAGACAAATGCTCCGATTGTATTGCCCTTGTGATATCTAAGTGTGTCTGTGTGTGTTTGTGTGTTGCCCTTCAGCTGTATGGTATCCTGTCTGGAATGTATTTGTCCTCCTTCTGGTGTACTGGACCCACCCAGACCCCGGCCAGGATAAAGCGGTTAGTAAAAATGAATGAGCAAATGAATGTAGCCAGTCTTATCTTTATGAGTACTTACACACATGCCAAAATGATTTGTAATCATTCCAGCCTATCGGGTTCTCTCTCTCTCTCTCTCTCTCTCTCTCTCTCTCTCTCTCTCTCTCTCTCTCTCTCTCTGTGTGTGTGTGTGTGTGTGTGATATAGTCAGTGACGCAGGATGGTGAAGTCAATAGAATATACAGAGTGAGTCATGCTGTCCTCCCTCCCATCCCACACACACACACACACACACACTAGTTGCCGGGCACTGAGAAGCTATTCAGCAATGCCAGTGCAATATTCGCTACTCCAGCCAACCAGCAAAGCACAGATACAGTGAAACCATCGGATGGCTACGTATCTAAAGAGGAAATTAAACAAGTACCATATTGCATTTGGGATATTAAAGTTAGCCAAGCATGACATCTACTAGAAGATTTTTTAATGACAGGAAGCTTTTCATAAGATGCTATTTGAAAAACGAAGGAAGCGTGCAGCCTTTATCAGAGGAGGAACATTTCTTGTTAAAGCGAGTACTTCACTGCAGCGCTACGCTAATACACAGGGAACATACTGTTTATGTTTTGGCCAGCATGCTTATTGATTCTTGAGGGGAACATGACTAGTATTTTAATCCTAGGCCAAAAGTATATGCACGTGGGATCATGAGCTAGCTGGAAGTATTATTTAGAAAAACAGAATGACCTTTATACTGTGTGTTTATTTCCACCAGAGCAACAGTCACACATTTGAAAATGATTTTAAACAATATCTAGCACAATGCTTTAAGTGTTTATCCATTCATAGCCCAGTTGGGGTGGTCGAGAAAGTAAAATGCATGGCTGGGTCATTTGATATCACGATTACTGACTATTTAGATGGATATTTGAACCCTTGTCTTCATTATGACCTCGATAAATAAGTTCAGCCTTGCATTTCAAATGCTCACTTTGTATCTTTCAGAGAGACCAGCAATAATAATAAATAAATAAAATAAACAGGACAAAATAAGAAATAACAATATTGCACATGTAGTATTTCAGTATATAATTAGTAGGGCTGTCCACAACCAAGGATTTTGTTGGTCGACCAGAGGTCGTCATTTACTTCAACTAATCGACTAATAGTC
>JAOUQU010425804.1:0-10479 GCA_028566735.1 Ammoglanis amapaensis
TATATGTTATAATATAATATATTATTGTTTATGTTTTATTTGCATAAAAATTTATATAATGTGTATTTCGTTGATAAAGTTTTTTGGGGCAAATTCTGGCTTATGGGTTACAACTATAAACAGTTTTTTGACACACAAAAAGAAACATAATATGCTACATATCAGGTGGTCACATTACTAATGCACCCAGCACCAGCTTTGAACCCTGGAGATCTTGCACTGATGATTGACTGACTACCCCACTGCATGGCTTATGTGACATGTAAGAGCCCCTGGGGTCACATTCTTTTGCACCTTTTTGAAACAGTGTTTGAGAAAGTCCATGGTGTGCGACCCTCCTGGGTGATTAGGCCCCAAAGAAAGTCCTGATGATGCATGCTTGGTGGGACTTTTTTTGGGTTGTGTTTGCTATGCTGGACGAAATGGCACATTGTGCCTAAGTGAGCTTCACTCTCAGGAGGATCACCAGTCTGAGGAAGAGACCCAGAGGGAGATATCAGAAGCACCTTGAGGGTGTCAAATGCCACTTGACCCGAATATGACCAACAAAAGGGTCCAGTAGTCTATTTAATCAGCTCAATAAGTGATACTGCAATGGAACTTCCATACAAGTTTTGGACAAATCCTTGATAAAGTGGCAAATCCCAGGACTTAACTGAAAAAGCTGTCTACTTCAACTATAGTATTTTAAAGTTCATGAAAGCATTTCTGGAAATCTTTCTGGATAAGAGCATCTGCAAAATGCTGAAAATGTAAATATCTCAGGGTCTGATGACATCTAAATGGAAAGCAATTAGGTAACTGAAAGACGTGCAAGAAAAGAAACTCTGCATAATCAATGCAAATAGCCATTTAGAATACTTCATCCAGTACGTACAAATACGAGGACAAATTCTCTATACCGGTACTTTCTTCACCGCCCACATATCATGTTTCTCTCTTACTTCGTTACTCTGTCCCTGTCTCTTTCCCACCCACACATAGTCACATAGATTTTTCACTATCACTGCAGCTCTGCTATGTCCTACACCAAGTGTAAGGACCATGTTATTATTAACATTTTAAACGGACAACAGACAATTATTGTTTGTATATTATTAATTATTGTATTAATAAGTTTTTGATCAGTTTTACATGACCAGCATTTCATTTCACTACTACTGATTTCTTCCATATGTATAAGCATGGAACAGGGCCCAATATAACAGAATATGGTGTGTCTATGTAAATGTATGGCAGGTTGATGACAGAGCTGTCTTATATTCTTTCAAATTTTTCATACAACATATATTGGTATATCCAACCACGAATTATTTGTATTTAGGGACACATGGAACACACACTGGGTGAAAACACGAATCACCTCAACGGGTCATCAGTCTGTTCCAGGGTACAAAGTCAAACACAGACACTACAATTTTTGTATGTCCAATTAACATAACTGCATGTTATGATACTCCATGGGAGGAAACCGAAATACCTGGAGAAAATCCATAGACATCAGAAGAACATGCAAACTGTACACAAACGGCATTACCCAGGAATTGAATATTTCTGTAAAACAACAGTGCAAACCAATAAATCACAGTGCCTTACATGGTATCCAATATGCTTACAATTAATATGTTTTTATGTGTTTTAGCAAGAAGGCCCTATGTTTGATTTTCTTGTTAGATAGCCTTCTTTTTAGTGTTGCGTATTAGTGTTGTGTGGGATTCCTTAGAGTGCTCTTGTATCCTCACACAGTCCAAATATATGCAATCAGGATAATTGGAGGTATCAAATATTGCCCTGTTTGGTTGTGTGAATAGTTAAATGTGTGTGAAAACTGTAAAGTTTTATAGAGTGTTTCCTGCTTATTGTCAGTTTCCATGAGCCATCACGTACAGGTATTTCAAATATGTGTCATTTTGTTCTTGTTTTTTGTTTAAAGTCGTGAATTGCAAAGTTAGTACATATCATTTAAGAAAATTTTAAACATTCACGAAAATTTACAAATGAATATGCATTTCTGTATGTGTTTATTTTTTCTGAAAAACAAAGAAAGCAGAGGTGATCTATGTGCCCTTTTCACACAAACAAACATTAACACCACAGAGGTGTTCACCATGTACCAAGAAGTCAACAGATGGTAATGACACTATCGCCTAGCAACCACTCATCAAACTCTCCACATGATATAGTTTAAAAGTGACCAGATCGGCTTTGAATGCTGATTAACTAGCCATTGCATCTCATTTAAACACAAGGGTGTGCAAATTATTAAATGAGAACAAGTAAATAACAGGACAAGCAGGAAGAAAAAAAAATGGTAGAAATTAAGGAAGCCTGGAAGTGACAAATAGAACAACCAGCAGGAAGTTCCAATGGAAGAAGGAACAGAGTTAATTAACATTCTAAATATAGACATAAGTATACTCTATACTGTGTGTGTGTGTGTGTGTGTGTGTGTGTGTGTGTGTGTGTGTGTGTGTGTGTGTGTGTGTGTGTGTGTGTGTGTAAACAAGAGTGACAGAAAACAGATAGTGAGAAAAAGACTATTACGAACAGTTAGAACCTACCGCCTTTCAGTAATTTACCAGGTCTGAAGTTGATTAAGCTTGGCTCTAAGTCGAAAATGTAGTTTATCAATTAAGGCTCTGAATATGGTCCTGGTGTTTATCAGAAACTGAATTGGTCAGCCACCAGTGTCTGCACAGGGCAGAAAGCTCCACACTGAGCAGCCATGACCAGCCAGCAAGGGTATCAAAGTTATGTCCACTTCTCCACCAAGCCACTCTCATAGCTTATATTCATTTCCTTTTTATCTTTATTCTAGTCAGGGTCAGATCCAGTCCCGGTCCACCAGGAAACACTGGATGCATACTCAGAATTCACCAGAGAGTTTTATCTCACACTGTCAAGAGGTCACCACAGATGGTGACTAGAGGTGAGATTTGAATATGGACCCATATTGCTTTGCAGCACCCACTCCACCAGCTGCACCACCATGTTGACTGTTATTACAGTGTGTGTGTGTGTGTGTGTGTGTGTGTGTGTGTGTGTGTGTGTGTGTGTGTGTGTGTGTGTGTGTGTGAGAACTCACTTGTTTGAGTTTTTCTAAAGTGTTTGCAACATTATCACCAAACCGAACAGTTTTAGGTGGAGGAGTATTGATAAAATCTCTCTGCAGCTCCATTCTGAATCTGATTCGAAATATGAACCTATAAAAATAAACACTTCATATTATCATCAGTGTAAAATCACACACGTGTCACCGTCTGTAAAAGCACAAAAACTTTCAGTTTCAACGTTTCGGCTTCTATAAATAATGAGACACATGAAATAAAAGTTCGTCTACAGACCTGAAAATAAAAGAATATTATAACAGGATCTTTTCATCCGGGTGTGTTGACAATATTTACCGCACACAGACCTGCATGCGTTTGTTGTGTATTTCCTACCCGCATTCCGTTAAATCCCGCCCTCTTAAGAAGGCATTGGTTTGTTAGACCACAAATCTTGGCTATGATTGGCTACTGGTGTAAAGCCTGCGACGTGCTAAATCGATTTCAGCCAATCCTAGCGGTGAATGCGTGAATTAACTGGAAACGGGTAAGGAAACAACAACCGGCGTGTTATTTAATTTCAGCAAATCTTTGCTTTTCATGATGTACATATACCTTAAATATCTGTTTTATAAAACAAATCCAACGCAACGTCACAAAAATACGAGTCATACTGTTAAATACGTTAAAAACAATAAAATCATTTTTGATATAAAACTATAGAAATGCTGCCACCTAGCAGTGTGGAGTAAAAATTCTGCCCACAATCATTTAAGTTAATTTTAAATAATATATATATATATTTCTAAATTAGAGTTTAAATTGACACAAATCTCAAACAACGTGTTTAGTATAAAAACCGTACAAGGAAAGTCGATAATGGTTGATGTAATGACATGATTATTACTACATTATATGGCACAAAGCAAATTATACTTTATAATTATTATCAAGTTCTACACTACAGTGTGTTGTTCGACGTGCCACTCGAACATCTAATGAAACGTCAAAATTATACAGGCCATAAACATGGGGAGCACTATAGCCATCAAAACAACAAACACAGAAACACCCTCAAAAACACAACACCCCCTTGCGTTGTGGAGGTGAATTACTATTAAAGAAAAATGAAGGCGACGAGGCAACGGTGCGGTCATGCGTCATGCAAACCTTTTGTACTTTTTCCCTCTTCTGTAAACACAGAGACACGAGCAAACACAGATACAAGGAAACACACACACACACACACACACACCTTACTTTTCCAAGGTGAAAAGTAAAACATTCACAATGTACACTCCACATCAGGAAGTACACACACACACACTCGTACAAAAATACACTCATTTATTTGCATCCGCCTCGCTTACAAAGACTGTAAAAAACAATTATGTGCATCATTTACAGAAACTCTATTAATATTATCATTATTATGCAAATTAATTGAACATTATACAAAAACAAACACAGTTTAGATCATGTAAATAATCTGAGAAGGAATGAAATGCAGATTCATTGTGTTCTAACATTCATGTAAATATCAGGACACATCAGTCTGAACTAATGCAGTAGTGCCATTTGTAACATGCAGTCTTATTGATCTTGTTTAAATTTCAGTCAGAATTCACATAGTGTGTGAAAACCTCACAGAAAGGTTACACGAACACAATTCCCACAGACACGATCCAAAAACATGTGGAAAAAACATTTGGCACACTCTGCCAAAGTGGAGACGTTCCTATTCATTCAAATCACTTAAAATTAGTGAGCAATTAAAATGACATTCTAATTTGTCATGAAATCAGAATCATTGTTTTTCTTAATAAAACATGTAAAAAATGTATACACATTAATACACACGTTAATACACATATATGATGAATTTGTGATGAAACAGACAGAAGAGCAGTTTCATGTCCAGATTGTAAATATTCAGTCTTAAATAAAATCTCCATCCGGAATGTTTCCTGAGCTCTGTAAAACAAAAAGAAAATCTGTGAATAATCACACAAACGTCTTTCAGTGTCAGAAAATATATGATTGCTTTTATTAGTATTATTATTAGTGTGTTAATGTTTTACTACACAGATTGTGTAGATCCTGTGTGTAAAATCACAGCTGTGAACAATAATTCTACATTATTTAGAAACAGAATAATACTGGTATTATTGATGATTTATTAAAACTTTTGTTCCTCTAGTTTGCATTGGGTGTCCTTGTCTTTGTGTGATGAAACTGGAGTACCAAGTGTAAAACACACACAGACATCTGGGAATGAAACCCAGAACCTTCTCGCTGTGAGGAGACCAATGATGCATTACCATGCTTGGTAAGTTCTGCTCATTTGGAAGATGTTTAACCTTCACTTACTGGTGCTTTTGATATTATTCTGCTCTAATATGTTTATAACCTGTGTTATATCTGTATGGTGTTAATACCCTGTATTTAATGACGTTAATAACCTGTATTTGGTGCTTTATATAGCAGAAGTCTCGGTGGTTACAGTAGCAGAAACGGTACTGAGTTTTTCACTCATGGGCACATCCACGGTCAGTGGCTTCGCCCGGCCGCCATGTTGGCTCCGCGGCCCCTGCCCGGCCGCCATTGTGGATCCACCGTTTCTCCTCAGCGAGCCGCTGATTCTGCTGGAGAACCTCCGCAGCGCCCCCGCCAGGCCCTTTTCCTTCCTCTTTAAGAGCCCCACGTCGTCTTCCAGCTCGGCGGGCGGCACCTCGATGTTGCCCGTGTACCAGAAGACCCACCAGATGAGGCTGAGGAAGATGATGATGGCGCCCGCGTAGATGAGGAAGTCGTAGAAAAAGACGTCGGTGAAAACTCCCACCAGGAGCACGAGCAGGCCGCACGCGTCGAACACCACCGCGAGCCAGAAGGCGCACGAGCAGCGGCCCAGGCCGCCCAGCACCGCGACCGGGTCCACCATGTTATATATATGTATAAAAATAAATATATATATATATATATATAAATAACACACCTGTACACTTCTGACTACTGCCTGAGGTTAACCTGGCCACATAAAAGCAGGTAAACTAGAGCACAGGTAAAGCGGATCCAGGTGAGGGACTCCGTTACCTGTAGCGGTAAATGGGCGGGGCTCCACCTAGAGAACCTGGAAGTGACAGGTAACAGGTAACGTCAATAAGCTTGTGGAGCGTCTTTGCTCAGGGCTGCCACTAGATGTCAGTATACACTAACTGAAACACTAACATCGCCATGTTGAAGGTTTTTAATCCCCCACTCAGTCCTGGTTAGTTCTAATCACCGTGGGTCACCTAGTAACACCCAACTGGGGGGGATTAAGATAGAAACCGGAGCACCCAGAAGAAAACAGGATAAATACCCCCCCCCACACACACACACACACACTGGGTGTTAACATTAAAATCTTGACCTTTGGGACAAGCACTGTGTGGCTCTCCAGTACAAAATAAATACACAAATAAAGCTTCCTAACGATGGACTGTGGTTAGTATAATCATCAAGAATCAAGTCCCAACACTCCCAGGCTGTTGGCTCATCACACCACACATGAAGAGACTACACTAAACACCTGAACAGGTCACCAGTCTGTTACAGGGTACACCTTCCAGACCAACACAAGGCAACAAAAACAAACAAAATCCTCCTGGACGTCCAGATCAGAACCTTAAACTGATCTAGACAAAATGGTTCTGCTTACACGAGGACAAGGACGACCTTGTGTGTGTGTGTGTGTGTGTGTGTGTGTGTGTGTGTGTGTGTGTGTGTGTCCTACGAAAGACCCATTTTGTCCCTAAATAGGACGATGTGCTGGTAACACTATATATAAAGTATAAAGCTTTATTTTATAATGTAAATGTATATTGTATTACTGTTGTGCCTGAGCAGTTATAAAAGCGTCAAAGACAAAATAAATAATACACAAATAAACCTTCGATTGTCCATCTGACGGATGGTTTTCCGAATGCGATTGTTTATAATTCATTATTGATGCTCGACTGTGAGAAATAAAGAAATAAAAAAACGTCATGTTCCAGATGAAAGTGACCCCACACAGGGTCGTGCGAGTGGTTCGTCCCTCGCTCTGTAACGAAGTCTCCAGCGTCCATGTTTTCATGGTTTCTCGTCGTCGGTTGCAGCGGGGCTGAAGCGGTCCAGCGCCGAGGTCACCGTCCCGTCGCCGCTCTGCTGGGAGAAACACAAAAACGCGGCCCAGAGGAACGCCGAGCACCCCATGAAGACGGTACGAAGGTAAAGTGGGACCAACAGGAAGTTCAGGAACTGAGGACAGAGACAGAGGTACAACTTTAGGGTCAACGTACAGCACGCTGAAGTACAGGAACAACAAAGTGACCACGTGCTCGGGGGGTCCAGCATTTGATCCATAGACCACCCACGTAAACTTGACTAATGTTTAAGGTTTGGACGAGTTCTCCTGATGTTATGAGCAAACGTTCTCACGTCCCTGAATCAGCACTTATATGAAGGAGCCTAACAGGATGTACAACCCAGGGGAACAAGGCTGTTGCCAAAATAAACGGAGGGTGTTCAGCGGCACGTATGATCGTGTTGATGAATCTACAGCGTAACAAAGCCACAACATACCTGCATAAAGGGCCAGTACATCAGTCCAGTCTGAAAATCAGAAGTCACAGCATTACACACGTCGTTCTCATAACTCGTATACGTTCTGAAATCATCTCTAGATCAAATGATCTGTAATATTCTGAAACACACAGATCAACCTTGTAGGTGTTGAGGAACTTCTGTCTCCAGTCCTCAAATATGTCGTCTTTACCTTCCAGAACACTCACGCCTAAAACAGAGAGACAGTTTATATAGATGAACCTCCTTTTTTCTTTTAAATTCCACCATTTATACCAATCAGACACGTTTTGGAACTGCACTTGGAACCTTGTCAAGATCTCAGGTGTAATGTCACAGAGCACCAGGAGATTTTAAATCAGAGAAATGTGGAGGAGATGTGGAGAAGATGTGGAGGAGATGTGCAGAAGACATGGAGGAAATGTGGAGGAGATGTGGAGGAGATGTGGAGATGTGGAGGAGATGTGGAGGTGTGGAGAAGATGTGGAGGAGATGTGGAGGAGATGTGGATGAGACGTGGAGATGTGGAGGAGATGTGGAGAAGATGTGGAGGAGATTTGGAGTAGACATGGAGGAGATGTGGAGGAGATGTGGAGAAGACGTGGAGGAGATGTGGAGAAGATGTGGAGGAGATGTGGAGAAGATGTGGAGTTGTGGAGGAGATGTGGAGGAGATATGGAGGAGATGTGGAGGAGATATGGAGGAGTTGTGGAGGAGATGTGGAAGAGATGTGGAGGAGATGTGGAGAAGATGTGGAGAAGATGTGGAGTTGTGGAGGAGATGTGGAGGAGATGTGGAGGAGATGTGGAGAAGACGTGGAGGAGATGTGGAGGAGTAGTGGATGAGATGTGGAGGAGATGTGGAGCAGATGTGGAGGAGATGTGGAGGAGATGTGGAGATGTGGAGCAGATGTGGAGCAGATGTGGAGATGTGGAGGAGATGTGGCGATGTGGATGAGATGTGGAGGAGATGTGGAGCAGATGTGGAGATGATGTGGAGTTGTGGAGAAGATGTGGAGGAGATTTGGAGGAGATGTGGAGAAGATGTGGAGTTGTGGAGAAGATGTGGAGGAGATTTGGAGGAGATGTGGAGGTGTTGAGGTGATCGTGACTTCCTCACCCTTCACAAACCTGAGAAAAGTGTTTCGATCTTACAGGGCTTGAAGGATGCATGAGAAGATCTTAGAAGGACCTTGTGAGGATCGTGTTAAGTGTTTGACCTCGTTCTGTGACTCAGAGACTAATCTGTGATTATAGGTTTAAGATTCGAGCAGAAGGAACCACAGCGAGATGATTTTCCAGGGTTCGAGTCCGTCCTGTTCATGTGTGCTGTGACTGCTATAGTAGCGCTTTATTACTACAAGTATTAATGACAATGTTATTAAGTGTATTTATTACAGCATTATTACAGTGTTGTATGAGTGCGATGTTACTGACCGGTGTAGAAGACGCTGGTTGCCAGTGGTGATGCCAGGCTCTGGTCCAGTGCCAGTTTGCGTGTGATCATGCCCACGGATTTACCCGGGAAGCGACGCTCCAGGGCACGTAGCCAGAAGTAGTTAAAGTTGCCGTGGAAACAGAAAGCCACAACCCCCACGTTCCTCGTGTGTTTCAGGTCCAGGTCGCGGCGGCCCCGGTGTGTAACACACTGATTGAGAAAATCCCCGCCGGCGAACAGACACCCGTACAGGGTAATATTCCCGAGCCAAGGTGCCACCCTCCTCATCCTACACCCGAGACCTGAGAGCTACTGAGGTGTCCAAATCCACTGCAGATTAATCAGCCTTGGTGTGTGTGTGTGTGTGTGTGTGGGGGGGGGGGTATGTGGGTGTGTATGTGGGTGTGTCCTCTACAGTAGGTCACCTGATGCCCTGAAGTGAGTCCGTCCAGACCACAACCACAGATCCCTCGTACTGTTTTATATATTTTATATAAATTATATTATTTATAATAGTGCCAGAATTATGTCATTATTAGAGACCTTCATCTGACCTGTGGTGTGCCATCGGCAAACATCTCCATTACACATGTTTACACTAGTGCAGTATGTACTGTATTACACAACAGTGAAGTACGCACTACTGTAGTATGTTGTAGTGTAGTATGTACTGTAATATACAGTAGTGTAGTATACAGTCGTGTAGTATGTACTGTAATATACAGCGGTGTAGTATGTACTGTAATATACAGTAGTGTAATATACAGTACTGTAATATACAGCGGTGTAGTATGTACTGTAATATGCAGTGGTGTAGTATGTACTGTAATATACAGTAGTGTAGTATGCAGTAGTGTAATATACAGTAGTGTAGTATACAGTAGTGTAGTATGCAGTAGTGTAGTATGTACTGTAATATACAGTAGTGTAGTATGTACTGTAATATGCAGTAGTGTAGTATGTACTGTAATATACAGTAGTGTAGTATGTACTGTAATATACAGTAGTGTAATATGCAGTAGTGTAATATCCAGTAGTGTAGTATACAGTAGTGTAGTATACAGTAGTGTAATATACAGTAGTGTAGTATACAGTAGTGTAGTATGCAGTAGTGTAGTATACAGTAGTGTAGTATGTAGTAATGTAGTATACAGTAGTGTAGTATACAGTAGTGTAGTATGTACTGTAATATACAGTAGTGTAGTATACAGTAGTGTAATATGCAGTAGTGTAGTATACAGTAGTGTAATATGCAGTAGTGTAGTATACAGTAGTGTAATATGCAGTAGTGTAGTATACAGTAGTGTAATATGCAGTAGTGTAGTATACAGTAGTGTAATATGCAGTAGTGTAGTATACAGTAGTGTAATATGCAGTAGTGTAGTATACA
>JAOUQU010425822.1:0-10478 GCA_028566735.1 Ammoglanis amapaensis
TATCTATCTATCTATCTATCTATCTATCTATCTATCTATCTATCTATCTATCTATCTATCTATCTATCTTTCTATCTGTCTGTCTAATTGGCTGGCTGTTTATTTAACAGTGTGTCTGTCTGTCTGACTGGCAGTTTTTTCTGCAGCTCGTGTATTTCTGCAGCTGAAATTCTAAGCTATAAACACTTTCAGGGTTAAATGGAGCGGAGGTATTGATTAAACTTTGCTGCTTGAACATTTACACACATTCTTTATTAGTTGTTTATGTTTTTTTATTCGACATTTCAGCTGATACCTCCACAATCAGAACTCTGGAGCAGCATTAAACACTCGTCCACCAAGAGAAAGTCATGTTTGAGATATGTTCTTTTGTTTAGTCTCATTGTTCAGATCAGAGCACATGACCCATCTCGTGTTCACCTTTTTTTATCACCAGTTAATCAGGAAACAAAAGATAAAGTCACTGCTTTACTATTTTATTTGCTCCTCGAGGTCAACCTTGACCTTTCGAGAACAAACAGTCACAGTCGTTATCCCCAAACGGAGATGAGTCCAGTCCATAAAAAGTCCATTATAGAGGATTTATAACAGTAGCTCATGTTCGCCGAAGCCTGCCTACTGATGTCCGGGGACAGCGGTTACGATAGCGCACGGGACCTGATTGTGTGGTGCTTTGACCTACTGGACCCGAATTTAGTCAAAAAGCTAAAGCAGAGTGGTCAGAGGATTGTGATTTCAAATCCGTCAAGCGTATGTTGAGAGTTTGTTGGACATATAGGCTATAACAGAATCCACTCTAAAGCTTTCTGTAAGGAGTTTGTCTGTGGGAATTTATGCTTTTTCAAAGAAATGCAAGTGTGAGGACGGAACTCGAGGGTAGATGGCAGAATCTACATTCAGCCTATTAGTTTAGACCTCGGTCTAAAGTGGTAGTGACAAACATAGTGACAAGATTGGAAAGGGCAGAACATGGTGGCCTCATTTGCCCTAGTCAAACTCTTGTCCTTACAGAACATGTTTGATCTTCAAGTCATTGATACATGAAATTCCCCTGCAGACCTAATAATGTTGACTTATTTAACAGAAAAAGCAATTATCAGGCCAGGTTACGTACTTAATGAGAAACTCGTTATTATTCTTATGTAAATTAGCATGAATAAATCTGAATACACGACATGCTTCACTGTCTCTGTTGACATTGAGTCGTTTGATCAGAAAGACCTCGGCTCACTCCAGCTCTGTAACGCATTGATGTTTGCGGAAGCTACACCCACCACCACCACCACCACCACCGCCACCCTTTTTTTCCCGCGCACTGTGATTCCTCATCGTAATGCTGTGGTTTTTAGACTTACTCGGGAGGCGTGGGTGTAGAAACATGAGCGGCAGAGGTGAAGGTTCTTTTCTCTAAACTCCACCGATCTGTCATCCAATCCGTCACCTTGATTTGATTTCTTATATTGCAAGCATGCTAATCATGGCTTTCCCAGGGCACTTTCAAAAGAATTAGAGCCCAGAGTGATATTTTCAGTCCATGATTTGTTCATTTGTTCTTGGTGTGTTTGTGGGATTTTTTGTTTTATAGGCAACACGATTATTTTTATTGCTTTGTCTAGAGAAAATAGTATTACATGGAATAAGTGTAAGTGTGGGAGGTTAGTCATGGGTAAGGTAAGAGAGGATGGGGCAGAACAGTGTATGAAAGGGACAGGGGAAGAAACGATAGGCAAAGGCCAGACTGGACAGAATAGGCAATGTTGGACAAGGAAGTAAAGGGTGGGCCTGTACCAAATGTAATAAGACATAGTAGGACAGAATATGGCGATATTGGATAGGAACGGATGGTATGACATGATATGTAAGATTATAGAGGGACTTGAATGGACATTTATGAATGGTATAGTAAATCTATCTCTATCTATTCGTTTATCGTCCGTTTTCCCAGTTCCTGGGGTAGGACGTTAATGTTTGGAGCAGAGTTTTCCGTCCGGATGCCCTTCCTGATGACAACCACCAGTAAGTGGTGGGATCTTGTGAGACTACTGGACACTTTCACATTTCCGATCAACCTAGTGCATGTTTTTGGACTGTGGGAGGAAACCGGAGTATCCGGAGAAAACCCACGCTGACAGGGAGAATATGCAAACTCCGGGACTTGCTGTGAGGCGACAGTGCTAACCACTCAGCCACCGTGCCGCCCCCGAATGGTATAGTAAATCACAGACAGAAATAGTGGATACATAAAATAAAACAGTATCGAATTTACTCTCATTGGAAATTGTTGAGCTTTATATAGACAGACTTGGCTGAACTCGTATTGGACTCCCTCGACGCATGAAAATAAATAACTAATAATTTAAATTGTACATGTTAGGATTCACCCTCCCGCTGCCGTTCCCCATTAGGAAGGCGGTTATCTGCCGGGCCCAGACTTGGCGTGACCGACAGGATTGAACCTGGAACATTTCACTTGGGAAATTGAGCTCCAAGATCTGAGCCCAAGATCTATGGATCTCATCTTTGCCTGTTTACCAGGTCGACGAAGGCCTTGCATGTAATGGTCTGGTTAATCCGGGAGCCCATGTTAACCCTTAAAAAAAGGGTCCATGTAGCAATTAGAAATAGAAAACCTCTTACTTTAAAGAAGCTGATCTGGGAAGAATGTTGAAAAGGTTGAAAATCCATGTTAGGGAAGGCCGGTCCGTATTTTCTATCTGGGCGATTTTGGTAATGCGGGCATTTAGTCAGTAGAAGCAATCAGACCAGCTGATTGTGTCAAATCCTTATAAAGGATGATCTTGGAGTCTGTGATGGTGCCCTTAGTTTGCCAACCTTACCCGAGTGTTCTCTCAATTAGCTACATATATACTGTATGTATAAATACAGCAGCTTAGAATCATTTGTCAACTTTGCTGTGAGTCAGAAGGTTATCTGAATCTTCCATCATGGGGCATTTGTAGGATGCTCTTGGCCATGATGAGCTCCTCAATGACTGAATGAGACCCCTCCTCTATCTGACACACCCAACACGGGATAAAAAAAAACTCATCGTTCCTTCTCCTCGACTCGAGCAGGCAAAGAAATTGAATATTTGAAGTACTGCCCGTGCATGTCATCAGTTCAAATCACGTTACCGCCTGCTGCAGCGTTCCACTCGGTGCCTGGCAGTCGCTTGACCTCGTGATTCAACGTTAACGCGGGCTTTGTGAATGCGAATGCTTCCTCTCGAGGGAAATGAATCAACGGATAATCACTCCACCGTGGCGTTATTGCACCGGTGATAATGACTGAACACGCTCAGCCAATGAGAAGGAGCAGCGAGGTGAACATCTTCACTCGCTCATAATGAGAAGAGGATGGCGCCGCTTCCTCTGTGTGTATGTGTGTGTAAGCTTAATGATCTCTTTGTACAGATCATCCTACACTCCTGAGAAGAGGGTGTTTCTAAATTGTTACATTTCCTAATATGTTTTCTTAATGAATTTTTAATCTTATTGTACATGTGTATAGTGACAATCATGTGTATAGAGATCATTCATTTGTCTACACAGGAGCTTTAATTCTGAGTGATAATCGGACTGAATGATGGAGTGCAATCACAGCATTTAGTGAGGCATGACTTCTGTCGACAAACGTGTTACAAGAAGTGAAGTTCTGTTGATTTAAAATTTCAGCTTTTTGCAGACGACTTTACCCGAAGTGACTTACAGTGCAATCACAGTGTACAGTCTGAGCAATTCAGGGTTAAGGGCCTTGCTCAAGGGCCGAACAGCAGCATCTTAGCAGTGATAGTTCTTGGACCAGCATCCTTTGGATTAATGGTCCAGTTCCATAACTACTAGGCAACAATTCAAGCTAAATTCAAGCTTGTTGAACATCCTGAAGCTATTTGTGTTATCCCAGTATATAAATAACCTGATTAGGAGTTTGGCACTTTATCAGAATCCTCTCTACTGAGGTGAGATGATCAGATAGGCAGGAAGACTGCTCAGCTCATATGCTATGAACATTTAAGACTTTCCGCAAGACCGTGAAGACGTTCTGCAGGAATATGTATATTGTAGATAAATGCATTGCACTTTGTGTTAAGAATCATACAAAGAGTGTAAAGAAAGCACAAGATAAAACAAGACTTGTTTATTTAAATGTTTTGAGTTCTTTTGGTTATATATGAACTCTGAATAAACAGATGGTGGTGTTAAAATGACAGCCTTTGATAAACAGAAAAGAATAAAAAAACAGAAATAAAACAAGTTCGTGGGCGGCAAATAAACTATTAATGTGCAAACATATCCTCATAAAAGCAGAAATTACTCTTTAACCTTCCAATTGAAGCATCTCTCAGGACTATGAGCTCAAGGACGTACCTTCTTTCCCTAAGAAAGAATAAAGCAGTTATCAAAAACAAATATGTCGAAGAGTCGAAGAGAGTACATAGTTCTACTCATACAGAGTGAGGTTGGCATGTGTGTTGGCATGTGTGTAAATATGGTTGTATTGTTTTTTTTTCTTTGCAGGTGGAGAGAGAAATAGCCATCCTGAAGCTTATAGAACATCCGCACGTCCTAAAGCTCCATGATGTGTATGAAAATAAAAAATATTTGTAAGTACACTCATATATATCTATATACACACGCTTGTGTATGTGTGCGTGTGTGTGTGTGTGTGAGAGAGAGAGAGAGAGAGAGAGAGAGAGAGAGAGAGAGTTTGTGGCATTTATTAGGCATGAGGCTACACTGGCTTCTCCGTTTGCGCTCCACCACCCGGCTCTAATGCACTTTTTAATAATTGATAAAAGCAGCGATGCCGAAGCTGCCAAGAAATTTGTTTTGTTAATATCGTGATGACACAGATGGACGATCCTCGCTCCCCTAAACTGTTTTTATAGAAATGTTTCTCCACTCTCAAATCAAGTATGAACTCGTGCCTAATTTAAATGAGCCTGACAGGTACCCGCATGAGAAAATCTTTTAATCGACTAATAAATCACGTGTGTGTGTGTTTGTGTGTGTTTGTGTACGTGTATGTGTGTCTAAATGCAGTCCTATTACAATATTCGCTTGAGGATAATCAGCATTTGCTAATCATATGAAGAAAATAACTTTAATTCACAAATATATTTCCTGATCAGGACATTTGAACAAATCTTCCAAAGAACAGATGCTGACGTTCTGAGACAGACAGAGAAAAATAAGAAAGAAATTATAAAAAATACAGAAAACGTAATAGACATACACACTGCATGTAGCTAGCTGGAAGGACAGACATGATGATTGGATGGACGGAATGGATGGTCAAATATCTGAAGGGACAGAACCAGAGCCCTTTATTTACACTGCTCTAGTCACATCACATTGTCTGTTGTTCTTCGTAATTTTTATTCTGTGCTAAACAACAGCCATGCCACTTATCTTAATTTATCAAAATGAATCAACATACAATTCCATGAATCATCTAGATGCTGATCTAAAAGATCATAGCATCTTTATTATTTATTTATCACATACAACTCAGTAGAATAAAGCATTTCCCTCCATATCCTCGTTTACAACTTATCTGGTGTCAGTGCGCATGGTCAGCCATCGTACGGTAACCTTGGGGCTATAAACATTGTCCAGGGACCTAACAGGATTCGAACATGCACAGGGCAAAATGACATGAAAAGGTCACACTACACTAGCGGGTGAAGTATGGAAGTGGTAGTACTGTGTAACGGTGAGACTCAGCCCAGATCAAGCACGCAGTGTAATATATTATATTAAAATATATACTAAAAGCACTAACGAATAAATAGTACAGGAAATGAAACGTAAATGTTTAGTGAGCAGACTTTGATGATGTTTTTGTCTCTGGTAGATACTTGGTGCTAGAACATGTTTCCGGTGGCGAACTTTTTGACTACTTGGTCAAAAAAGGCAGATTAACACCCAAAGAGGCCCGAAAGTTTTTCAGACAGATCATCTCAGCGCTGGATTTCTGCCACAGTCACTCGATATGGTGAGTTTAATCATGATTAAACTACAACTATAAAAGTTCATACACATGATCAGTTTTACTCCCTCACAGTCACCCTGACCCCTCCCCCCCCTTGTCATTATTTTTGTGTAAATCACTAGCGCTCACTCTCTTCCATGTGCTTCCCCCTCATCCCGCTCACCTGCTTGCGGTGTCCGGTGGTCCCTACGTGCTTTGCTGGCTTGTTCCGTTCTTGCGTTAACTCGTTTTTGCGTCTATGCATCTCGTGTGCTTTGGGGCGACTCCACGTTTGGGTTCGCACATGTAGAATGCTCATGATTGGATCATCCATTCTCCACTTCATAAATATTATTATTTATACATAACAACTTGCACATATATGAATCTTGTAATTTTTATATAATTTTACCACTGCAATTTCAGTATCTCCAATTGAAACGGGAGAACCTGGAGAAAACTTAAAGCCCCCTTTGACTTTTGGGGTACTTTTTGTTGTAAATATGTAGCGATACCTTTTATCTAGACTGAATGTGTTTTATTATGATGGGACATTTGTTTGCTTTGTATTGGTCAGATTTGAGCTATTGGTCTAGTGAACATTTAGTGATTCTGTAGACGTTTCACTTAAGGATTGTTGAAGATGTTTTACTTACTTGTTCAGTAAAATAAAAATAACAACTTTTATTTTACATAATGTTACTTTGTCATTTTCTATTATTAACCAATTAGGTTTTCAGAGAAATTGGCTTGCTCGCACAAATGCTTTGCTTGCTTTGTTGTTCTGTGAAGATCTTTACATTTCGTATCTCCAATCTGTCCATGCTGAATTCATATCTTTAAGAATAAGAGCCATTTATTTTTATCAAGTCTTTCATCACTTAGAAGGTGACAGGTGGTGCAGCTACATGTTAATAAATGAATATCATTCTGTATTTCTGAAACTGTGATTTATGAGCGTTGTGTGTTCACTCATAAACAGTGTGAAGATGGATTCGAAATAAATATTTAATACACATAATCTAGTTTATGTGTATTATAAAATTATACCAACATTAAATATTCATTTTGGACATAAACTCCTTCTCGGTTGGTTTTGTGTCTGGGTTTTTTGGTTCTGACATGTTTATTAGTTGTGGGGTCTGTCTGAATATCTAGCTGCCTTCCTGATCAGCTACTTCAGTAAAGAAGATTCTAATGAGACTTGTAACTCCAAGACAGAGACGATGTCCTTTTCGTCACCGCTGACACGGGCATTGGATGCCCACTCATTTTTCACTTGGATTTAAGTTGCCTCTGTAGGTGCATTTTAAGATATCATATATGCCGACAACCTCTAAAGTAAAATATTACTCCTTTATCATGAAGCATTCATACTCACGTTCATACTTACGATCGTCTTGATGAGGGATCACAGCTTCGCCAATCTCTGGCAGGCCAGAGACACGCCGCTCCCCCTTCTCATGAAACATGAAAGCAGTTTTCATCACCGAGTGTGTCCTGGAGCTTCTCTCCACCATTCCGCTTAGAGATAAAGAAGAAAAAACATGAGGAAATTCTCTCCATCTGCACCTCTCAGTAGAGTCTGAGGCCTGAAGGCTTTCAATTAGCTTTACAACAGGAGGAAATAATCAGAGACAAATTCAGCCCCGAACTGCTAATATTCCAACGCTGGATCTGTTAGTATATCACCAAGCTTTAGCTATGTGTTTGAACAAAATAATCAGTGTTGTTGTTTTTTCCTGTTCTCCTTTTCGTCTTATTGTAGTTTCCAGAATAAAACAACACTGCTTATTTTATTCTAACACAAACCCATACATTCACTGGGCTCTAGAGGGATTTGCCATGGACGGTGCCAGTGCATTACATAGCAACATGCTACCAATACATCATTTATATAGAAAGTCGGTAGGGGGATGGGAAGCTCTACCAGAAATGGGAAAACATACCAGCCACATCAACAACTAATGGGAACACTAATGGACCTTAGTCAAAGCTAGGTTGGAGGCATTTGAGCGTGTGTGTGTATGTGTGTTTGTGTGTGTGCACCAGAATGTCTTGCATTTTAGGTTTAGGTGACTCCGGAATGATGTCCCTCTTACTAGTCCAACAATCTACATCAATTTGGACATGTGATAACGACTCTTTAGTGAAATTCCTTACGTCAAAGGAGAGACTTTTTTATGGTCTTCATATAAAAATGTCATACCGTTGAAGGTCTTTCCATATGGTCCACATACAGTAAAAGATGAGATGTTCATAAAGGCCTTCATATGGTCAAGAGTCTTTATATGGAGGAGGATGACATTTTCTATTTGGTCTCCATGCAGTCAAGGGGGAGACTTTCAATGGTGTCCAAGCTTTTCTTCATGTGTCAATGGGGTCTCTTTGCTGTCTACAAACAATCTTTCTGCACGATCTCTATGTGTTCAAGTCGTTGACTTTCCATATGGTCACCATATGGTGAAGGACAGGACAGAATTCTTAAAGCAGTCTGTACACGTAGGGAGGTGTCTCTATATGGTCAAAGAGAACACTCATAATATGGTCAATGTGGGAACTTTGCATACCATCTCTAAACGTTCTGGCTGCATATGTTGACATGCAGTTTGCACCATTGTTGAATCTGATCATCCGTTTAAAGTAGAAGGATGTTGGTGGCACAGATTCTTGTGTGGTTCTGCATTGATTTCCAACCTCATTCTCCTAAGCTTGATTTTCTCTGAACACCTCCTCTTTAACACTCGATCAATTCTTCGACCCTGATCTTCTCAAACAGCTTCTTATTGTCATCGTCTCTCCAGCTGTTAATCACTGGAGTCAGCTCCGTGTTGCTATCGAGCATTGTACTGCACATGTATGTTCTGATGGAGCAGGAACAGTGGAGCTTAAGTCATCGTAGATCTAATCTGATTCGACCAGCACGGTCGTTTCTCCTGATCTGTACTGCATTCCAATCAGATCCAATTAGTATGACTCTGGTATGCATTATCTTCTTCTTTCTTTAACTATTGATACTTTTACATGAACCCATGTGGGAAATGTGGATCGTTTCCAAACTACCTGCTTATTCTCCGTCCCGAAGGAAATAAAACATAGTAAAGATATCACAAGCTTCCAGCAAGGCTAGATCAATGACCAGTGTGATAGCAGTTGGCATCTTTGTAGCTTTTATTTTGATTATGGTATTTTGGACCACTTTAAATTTAGGTGTCCAAGATTTAAAAGATGATTGATCAAATTGAGGTTCCACTTATCCAATTATCACTGTGGTGCCTCTTGGTTCAGAAACTTTCAATTGCTTAAAAATATTTTTAGAGCATTTTAGACGGTAGTGCAGCAATTCCAGAAGGTTTCAGCTTCAAGCCTCACGACCTCTATGGTACCACTACATTATCACTGCTGGTTCTCTTAAATGTACTTCTGGGATCTTAAGCCCTCAATTTCTTACAAATTATATTTAGTGTAGAATGAGCTCATTGGTTAAGATTTCACACTACTAATCAGGTTCCACCGCAGTTGGGCACCTGAGCTAAACACTCAACCTTCACTTTGTTTAAACATTGTATTTAGAGCTTTAGAGCACTTAGCTGTTAAGGTGCTAGACTACTAATCATAAGGTTTTATTTTTGAAATTCTACTACCACGTAGTTACTTTAGGCTCCTGAATAGTCTTCAAACCTCAAATTTTTCTAGCATTCAAATCCCACCCCTGCCAAGTTACCAACAATGGGCCCCTCTAGCAAGGTCCTCATGAATTAAAGTACTTAATTCTAATTGTTTAAAAAGAACATTTTTATGGATTTAACAATCAATGGTATTCTCAGCTGTTAAGGTACTGAGGTACTAATCAGAGTAACAAACACAACCTATGTGTTGGGATCGATGTCAATCCAAAACCTCAGATTGAAACGGGTATGTTAGAAAGGACATCATGATGTTTAATATTGTTAGTAATGTTTTGACTGGTGTCTGGTGTTTGAACTTGTATAGTTAGATCAAGAATCCGCCACACTCTAATGATTCAATATTTCAAACTAAACACATAGTTTTGTGCAAAACCCACTTTCTTTTTAATTCATTCTGATGTTCATCCATCTATTAGTGTTGTGCATTCTAGTGTTAACCTGTCTGTTAGCGAACATGAGTTTCAAAAGACATTTAGCACCACGGTCACTGCAGAATCAATAAACACATTCCTTTTGTCTGATTTAACCTGGGGCCTTTTCAGCCCTCATTAAAAATATACAAGGCAAAAAGAAAATAATGGAAAACAACTTGCATAACGCTTACATTTTTATAGGTAATTAATGGGGTGTTAACAATTGTAGCGCTATCGGATGTATAAAATGTTTAAAGAGGTCACAGAGACGTTTAATTGTTATTAACTGGACTTTGTTGTAGAATTGGTATTCTAGAGCTGAGAGGATCAAATAGAGGCAAATCTACATTTTATACTTTCATAGCGTTGTTCTTAATTATGTACTTTATTATTAATAGCAGTT
>JAOUQU010425831.1:0-10478 GCA_028566735.1 Ammoglanis amapaensis
ATATAAATATAAATAAAAAACACAATTATTATACACAACAGCATAGAGAGGTGACTCAATTTACATCTTAAATTTAGATCACAGTTCACCTCTGAGAGGACTGTGTGAGAAACCCGTTGCACTCAATTGAGTAAACTCAATTAACCCTCTTTAAGAATTGACTTTATATCAAAACTAACATTTTACCCTCATTTCCTTCAATGCTCTTATCAGATATAGGCATTTTAAAGATTAATACAGAATTCTGATGGATTTTAAGATTTATCTAAAATGACTGAATATTGGGTTGCAGCTTGGTTTTGGAAAAAGCATGCCGACAACGTGTGTGTGGTTAGATGGCCTCTCGTCCAATATCACTGAACAGTATTTGACCCGACACTTCTGCCGATATGGCCATGTGGTTAAGGTATGGTATTTTAGTCTTTTCATTGTTGTTTATATCCTAATTGGGGACTCATGCTAAGGATGTTTTTTAGGTGGTGTTTGACAGGTTAAAGGGCATGGCTCTCATTCTGTACAACAACACTGATTTTGCCCAGGCGGCGGTACGAGAGACCAAAGGATGGAAAATTGGAGGAAACAAAATCAAGGTACGCTGTGTGCTAAATGTGCCTGGATGGGTCGTTATACTGCTGAGGTTTTGGTTTTAATTGCCTGAATGTATTCACAGGTTGATTTTGCCAGTCAGGAGAGTCAGGTGGCTTTCTATCGCTCCATGCAGGCATCAGGACAGGACATGCGTGAGTTTTATGACATCATGGCAGATCGGCGGTAAGTGGAATATTATGTTAAATTTAGTAGTAACCCTAGTGTTTAGTAGGTTAAGTCAAGTAACCCCCGGTTTGGCATCCAAAGATGGATAGATTAATGTTACTTTATTAATCCTAAAAGGGAAATTAGTGCTAACAAAAATATAACTGCTTATTTTAAGGCTTATCCGTTATTAAGACATGTTCAATTAAAATAGTTCAAATAAAAACATTACCATAGTAGATGTAGTGATGGTTATTGTTTTTCAATACAACTCGGGTATTACTTTAATCCATAAACATAATTGGCTACATATTTTGTACACATTGTCTTGATGTTGATGGTGGTCAGGACTTTTTTGTAAATTAGATTTCTTGCAGTAAAGTTTTATCTTTTTATTTAATAGAGACGAGCGTCGACCTTCATATCACGAGTTTTCAGCAGAGAGGGCTTACTACGAGAATGTCCGGGCACCAGGGATCTTTGCTGATGACCCCCGGCGGGAATATTCAGCTCGTGCTCGGGAGCGGTACGCAGAACTTGACCATTATCCGGCCGAGCACTATGATCCGCGGTTTCACGAAGATCCCAGAGAGTATCGTGAATATCGGGACCCGTTTGAGCAGGACATCAGGAAGTACAGTTATATCCAGAGGGAACGGGAGCGAGAGCGGGAACGTTTTGAGGCCGACCGAGGGAGATGGAGCCCCTCCCACCCACGCCGGCCTATAACTCCATCAGCCTCACCTTCACCATCTGAAAGGGTTTCTCGGGAGGAGCGTCGTGTGTTTCGGCAGTCATCTGAGAGGAGTGGGAGTTGCAGCTCGTTATCACCCGCCCCACAGTTTGAAAAGACAGAGAAGTCTCCGGTTGAGTACAAGACTGAGGGACAGGACCGCGAAGTAGAGCAAGCGGAGGGCGAGCGGGCAGGCGGTTCCGAAAAGAGCAAGCGCGGCAGGCGCAAAGACAAGGTGGATAGAGAGAAAGGTGAGAAAGGCAAGTCGAAGCGTGGGAAGGTACAGTCTCCGAGTGTACCCTACATCGAGCCAGACCGGGAGCCAAGCCTAGACTCTTCTGGAAAAGTCAAAGTTCCTGATACGGAAGGAACCGAGAAACAGAGGCACAAAGAGGACGGTTCTCCCTTTGATCCGATATCTCGTCTCGAGCCACAGAAAGAGCGTCTGGATTTTAGCAAGACAGAAGTGCAAGATCGCGACAAAGGACGGTCCAAGAAGCACCCAAAGTCTGAGATCAATGACTGGAAAGATCCACTTGTAGACTCTGACAAGCTTGCAGCACGGAAAAGAAGATTTGGTGATACAATTAGCAAGAGTGTAAAACCAAAACGAGGGCGCATTGAGGATGAGCCGAGTACCAGCACAGATTCTGGAACAATTTTTTTTGGAAAAGAGCTAGAAAGTGACTTGAAAACATTAGATGCTCAGAAGAGGGATAATTCAAAATCCAGGGCTGACAGATTACCCTCCTATCAGTGCGATGAGTCTGATCAAAATTCATCTCTACGCCAAGGAGAGAATTCCGTGCCTTTGGAGCCTGTTAACTCAAAGTTGCATTCTGGCACATCTAGACAAGTCTCTATAGACGAAACCCCGGAGAAGGATCCCAAAGTGAAGGACGAATATTTGGACATCGACTTGTCTCAGAGTTACCGCAAGCAGATGGAGCAGAACCGACGACTTCAGCAGCAGCTTCAAGAGTCAGAGAAAGCAGGAAAATCTGAAATGTCTCAAAGTCTGGATGCAGAAGATTTGGAGCATCGCAGTTTGGTGCATGAGGTTGGGAAACCGCCGCAGGATGTCACGGATAATTCCCCGCCAAGCAAGAGCAAGAAGCAAGACCAGTTAGATTTGGAAGTCGGAACCAAGAAAGAACGTGTGTATCGTGTATTTCGGCCCAAGAGTGAGGACGCTGGGTGTATCTCACCAAAGTTCCATGCCTCTCAGCACGGAGATGAAGAGTACACTAATGTTCCACAGTTAATCAATGTTAAAGAGACTAAAGAGCAGCCAAAGTGTATTGATAATGCTCACCCAGAGTTGGATGTAGGTGTTAAGCGAGTGCATTGCTCTCAATTTTCTAAGATAAGCACCCCAGTGCAAGATGAGCAAAGGCGCTGGGAGAGTCGACTCAAGCAGGACCTGCTTCCCGACTTCTCAAGGAACTCTGAGAAGAGACGTCTAGATCGGAAATATTTAAATTACAGACTCTGGCCTGATTTAGAACCCGGTGAGGTGCGTTCAGATTCTGAGGAGGACCGAGAACTGAAACCGAATTCTCCCATGCCCTCTACATCTGTGGCTTTTCCTGAGCGTCACAGAGGGGACAGATTATCAGAATCTAAGCTAACAAACTCACTGGAACGGAACAAATTTTGTTCATATGCACTGGACCAGACCATCACGCCAGATACTAAGGCTCTTCTGGAACGTGCCAAGTCTCTGTCATCATCTAGAGAAGACAACTGGTCCTTCCTCGACAGTGATTCACACTTCGCAAGCTTCAGGAGCAGGAAGGATACAGAAAAGGTAGATTCTACACCCAGACCGACGCCCTGTTGGTACATGAAGAAGAAAAAAATACGGAGCGAGTCAGATGATAAACTGGAAGACCGGAAGGAGGACCCTAAACCGGAGGAGCAGGAGAGGAGGGAGCTTTTTGTCTCACGTTTTCTCCACAGTTCTATCTTTGAACAAGACTCAAGGCGCCTTCAATATCTCAAGAAGAAGCATGAAGATGCAGAGAATTATCTCCCAGGAGCTCAGCAAATCCAAGTTGAAGGTCAATCTGACCCGGAACCGGTCGTCCTTTTCCACAGTCAATTTTTAGAGATGACCAGGTTGCAGCAGCAGAAGGGTAAGGAGGAACAGAAGTTTCTTCAAGATGACCAAAAAGATGAAGGCGATCAAGGAATTGCTAATGATAAACTGCAGGAGGAGCAGAAATCTTCTCTGCCACTTAATGCTTTTGAGTCTAATGTTCATCAGGCTGAGATTAAACCGGTCAGTCCAATACAGCCGCTTCAGACCAGTCTTGTGCAGAGCGTTCCAGAAAACATTGTCCAAGAACCGCAAATGTCTCCACCAGTTATACAGAAGAAAGAGCCATCACCTCAACCAGAAGTGATTACTCTCCAAGCTCCTTCCCCTAAACAACAGAGTCCGACAATTAAAGAAGAGAGGCAGTCTGAACAAGTCACCTCTCAGGTGAACTCAATCACCCAGGAAATACCTGAAGTTCCAGAACCTAAACCATTGCAACATGAGCTGAAAATAAGTCCTACTAAAGAGATAGAAATGAAATATGACAGAAATGAAGAAGTGTTGCCAAGTACTACTTCACCAATCACTGACATCAAAGTACACAATGACACACAATTAGAACCAAAGACGGAGCTCGCGGAATTACCAAATTCTATCTCCCCTATGATAAAAACTGAACCTGACATTGTAGAAAAAACTGAACCTGAGACCTTAGAGGCAGAATTCCTGGTCAGAGAGGTTGACCCGAAGGCCCCGGACAGTTACACCCCAGAGGAACCTGTCTCTCCTCCTAAGTCCAGAAGTAAGAAGAACAAGTCTTCTCCTACAACAGCTGTTCCACCATCAACGATTACGGCAGATAAACAAACCACACGCAAGAGTGAACGCATTGATAGAGAGAAGCTAAAGCGTTCATCATCCCCCAGAGGAGAGCAATCTAAATCAGTCTCAGATTCAAAACCAACCAGCAAGTCTCCCATCCACAGTCTGGAACCAGAGGGTGCAGAGAAGAATGCGCTTCCTGGAAGATCAAGGCGTCGAAATGTGCGTTCAATTTATCTCAAGAACCCAAATGATGAGGAGCCTGTAACTCAACCAGTCAAGGAGGCAGAATCACAACGTGGTGCACGCAAACGTGCCGTTGAGAAAGAGTCTGGCCAACCTACAGAAACAGAAAACGGTCCCCCGCCGACAGCTTCGAGACGTGGTCGCCCACCAAAAAATCGGCGCCAAGGAGAGGATTTATTGCTTGTCAGAAATGAGCGGTCGAAGACGTCCGACACTAACAGTAAAGATGATGAACTTGGTGAAAACACTGATGCCATGAATAAATTGGGCAAATGCAAACATACTCCTCAAGCACTAAAAGCAGTGAATCAGGTGGGTGGGTCCGGATTTGGTAAAAAAGCTGATAAAACAACTGAGCCTGTGGGTGTGGAGTCTCAAGTCATGAAGCAGGACGACGGTCCTTCAGCCGAAAATGACTCAAAGGAACACGGGGAATGCATTTTAGAAACTAAGCAGGGCAAGAACAAAGAAACACAACTAGAAGGTTCTGGAAGCCAAAAAGCGGGAGATTCTGCTCAGGAAGTCTCATCCATAGATAAAAGTGGAAGACCTAAGCCGACGAGACTTGTCCGCAATTCAAAGCTGGAGGATAAGTCTCTTGTTTTTAAGAATCTACGAATCAGGCTTGATGTGACGGAGGTGAAGGCAATTCTTCAAACTGGTGACGACGATGGGCATGATGAATCCCCTAAAAAGATCGTTGGTGAATCCCCAAAGGAGCCCATCCCAGAACCCATATTTGAGAAGCTCACAATAGACGAAGATGCCAAAGAAGAGTCTGTAACACCTCCCAAAGTTAGGGATCCCAACGAGGCATTATTAATCCGTCAGATGGAACTTGAGCAGGCTGTTGAAAACATTGCCAAGCTGACTGAAGACCCCACTCCAATGCAGTTCAAAATTCCAAACGAAACACAACCCACTGATCTCGTTAGAGAGCCTGAGATAGAACCAGAGGAACACAAGCCGGCTAATCCTGCCAGCGAAACGGAACTTGCTGCTGCCATTGATTCGATCACATCTGAAGACATTTGTAGCCTGCCGCAGGACCAGATTATGAGTTCGGCTATCAGTCCAGAGCCAGCCATACAGGCTCTGGTACCAGATCCAAAAATTGGTGAGTGTGATGTCAACTCTGCCTTAATCCAGGTGGATGCAGCCAACATGGGGACTCCCAAAAAGGGAGTCAAAGGACGGACCAAAGCTCAGAAAAGAGCAAAAGGTCAGAAAACTGTGTGCAAAAAGGATTCGGCTAAAGAGATTGATGCTGATTGTTCATCAGTGAAATCACCAGAGTCCTTACCTCCTGAGATTCCGCTTACAGGACCGGAAACCTCTCCGCCAGCAGCTGCAGTAATCACTCCAACATCCAAACAGGACATTAGTTTACCAGTTAATTTTACAGAAGTCCCGAAAGTGACCGAAGTTTCTCTTAAGGAACAGCCTGACCTTCCTAAATCATCAGGTCTACCAGCGAGCAAGAGCCCGATAACCACAAAGCCTCAGCCCAATCCTTATGAGTGCACATCTCCTTCTATCTCTTCTACAAGTATCTATCTCAAACCTTCACATCAGAGCAAACTCCTGGTCTCTCCTTTAGACCAGCCCAGTCAGCCTAAAGAGATGCCGGTGCTTGCCAATTCAGTTGTGCCTTCACCTCTTTTAGAGAACCCAACCGTGCATCCTGATTTTATTGCTCGCAACACCAGCAGCGATCTGCGTAAGATCCTTGCTAAGCCGAGAGGCATCCCGATCCCAGATGTTAAGCTGCATCTGAGGGAGAATGAAGCCAAAAATGTGTCCCATGAAAACCGACCTTCTGTAACACCTCAGCCTGTAGTCCGGTCGCCATCTTCTCTAGCATCTCCAGAGACAAAGCAGTCTGTCATTTCTGTGATTGCCTCCACGGCAACATCGGTCATTAGCCGCGTTTGCAACCCTCCGGAATCTGAGGAGGCTCACAGCATTGCTGTGGCCAATCCCTTTGTAGAGAAGCAGCCACCCAAACCGGTGTATCAGCCCAGCATGGAGGAAAGCGCATACCACGGACCTTCTGTCAGTGAGGAGGGTGCAAACACAGGTCGCTATATTGTAGAGAACACATCCTTGAGTACAGGCCCGACTCCCACAGGCCTTCGAGTAAACACCTCAGAGGGAGTCGTGGTGCTCAGCCACTCTGGACAGAAGGTCGAGGGTCGGCAACGTATCAGTGCTAAGATCAGCCAGATCCCACCCCCTAGTGCTGTTGACATTGAGGCCCAGCCACTGGTGTCTATGCCCCCACTCAAACCAGAACTCTACAGTGCATCACAGCGAGACATACCCAAGGGTCCCATTCCTACGGATCACGTACATTCCCTGAAATCACAGGCGAACATTGCTTCCAAGCATGAATCTGGATCAGACAAGCTGGATCCATACGCTCCGGTACAAAGTGGCGTGGTGAAGAGACTCCAACAGACCCCGGGACCATCACAAGTCCTTGGGTTTCATCACCCAGATTATGCCATTTTGATGAAGCACCCAAAAAAGGCAGAAGGAAACGAGTCACCATGGGTATCTGCGATAAGTCCTGCTATAAGCCCTCATCTTCCATCTGGAACTGGGAATCATGTTGGGTTCATACCTGGAACTTCTACAGACCGACCTCCTTCACATATCCAAACTTTACAAGAGCCGAGATCCCCTAGAAAGTCTGGACACCCTAATTCTCCTTTTGCTAAAGTCTCATCACCAATTGGCTCCTCGTCTCCCAAAGCTGTCTCCATGGTGTTGCAGACAGGCTTACCCACAATCTCTCAGTACGTCCCCAGTGTCCACCACTCCGAGCAGTCAGTAATCATGCCTCCTAGTACCCACAGTGGTCTTGGGAGGATCTCTCCTCACCGCATAGGCCCAGCTATCACCATGGGACACCTTACTCAAGGAGATGTCAGGGTCAACACCCCACCTTTAGGCATGAACTACGGCATGCATAATGAAGGCCTGTCTTCTTCATGGCCCCCGGGACAACAGCGCCCTACATCTCCCCAGGCCGTAGCGAGCCGGGAGATGGTCCTTAAAGTTAATCCAGCCAACGCCAGAGCCCATGAAGGACTTGTCAGACCACCGGCTTCTCAGTTGAAACAAGACTCCTTACCTGCGGATTACCGGAACCCGGTCCAAACCGGTATGGCCCTGGACCGTTTTAATATGTCTGCCAGGGACATGCGGATGCTCATGCACCACCAGCAGGGGGAGCGAACGTCTGTAGAGCTGCACCCTGGCCACATCACAGATGCCACTAACTCCAACACAAATATCACGTCGTCACTTTCTCCACGTCCACATCTCTTACAGAAAGGCATGTCTGACAAGGATATCGTGAAGCAGTCTGATCTTAAGAGAGCAACGTCACCAACAGGAAAGGATAGTATCATGGGGATTCGTGGTGCTGTTCCTGCCATCGCCTCCCCTCAGCGGGTCCAGCTCCTCTCCTCCGGGCCTGTTCCGCAGTTCCCAGAGTATACTAACATGTACACCAGCATGCGCAGTGTGCACTCGCAGTTTTCCGAAACTTCTCCACTGGGAATGAGCCAGCCTCCTCGCAACATCACGCCTTTGCAGGTGAGACGGGTTATGACTCATCACCCGAGATGCTCACAGTGGTTCTTAGTTTTTTTCTGTGTGATATAAGTAGTATGCTGATGTGTGTTTTCTTGTTAAAAGGGGGTTCAAGAGTCTGATCGCAGCCAGACCCCCACAGAAGCCAACATGGAGCATGTTGGCCACCAGCAGGTCAACATGGTCCAACTTCTAACAGTAAGTCACAGTTTTTTATGTCAAGAGTTTTCTTTGTACTTTAATACATTTTTATCTTGTGATGCGTTTGCTTTTTCTAAGAGGTATTAAATAGTTTTGTTGTATATTTACAATGACAGTAAAGTATGGCTGTCACTAATTAATATTTATAATATAACTCATATTATTGATTAATCTAACAGCTATTATGTTAGCCAATTAGCAGTGTAAATTACTACAAACTTTTATAATAGTGCAGGGCAAAACAAAATGAAAATCTGATTGGAAATCATGGCTTGGCTTTGCCTTGCTATATTATAATAGCTATATATTACACAAGCTTGTACTAGTAGAGCAAGACAATAAATATTGAAATCTTGTGATTGTTGTGTATATGACAATCCATACACAATGAAATGTGCTTAAAATAGTAGCAAAAATATAAGGGACACTGGTCTTCAAGGGTTTCATCATCTCCAGCTAAGGGCACAACATAATTTACTGTAATTGCTACAAATTTAATGAAAATTATAAGGTGGGATGCTTTATAGCTTTAATAATTACTATAACTAACTTTATTTTGAACAATGTTTTAAAAAACTTTCCCTCATAATTGTAAAACACTAAAAAAATTACTAAAAAAGGCTTTCCTTGTGCTTTTGGTTGTGTTCATGCATCCATTAAAGATTTGTAAAGTGAACCAATAAAATTTGTCTTTCGTCGATATAAAGTAACTCAGTTTTGGTCTTTGAAAACACAGCAACTGCCCTTTTTTCATTGGTATTTTTTATGTTATAAAAGCATCAAATAAGGTTTAGAAACAAACATTACAGTGTCTTTAGAACTCTTTACTTTTGCTTTCATTACACAGTAAAGACATTAAATCATCTATACTCAAACAACCCTATTCCATAGTTTCATAATTTTTTGTTACAGCACTAAGTGATTTCACACGCGTTTAGGAGAAGCATTGCTCTGAACAGATGCATTTTAGAAATCAAAAGAGTTCATTAATAAACGTTTAAAAAAAAAAAAAAAAAAAAAAACCCCACAAAAAACTGATGCTTAAAATATTGACATCAACAGTAAAGAGCCCTACAGTAAAAGACATCTTTAAGATAAACCACATCAGCTGATTTGCCGTTTAAAAGTATTTATGTGAAGAAAGTTAGTTTATATTTATTATTAATGTATTCATATACTGTGTGATTTGGTTTTTATTTGTTTTTTGGTCATTTTGGATAAAAGAAAACATAGCACTTAGTATGCTAAATCTGAAACCGTTTCATACGTACTGTTTGTTTGGTTTTACAGCGGTACCCGATTGTGTGGCAAGGTTTGCTGGCGCTAAAGAACGACACTGCAGCAGTTCAGCTGCATTTTGTGTGTGGTAACAAGTCTCTGGGGCTGCGCTCACTTCCTTTACCTGAGACCGGCTCTCTCCTGCGGATCGTTCAGAGAATGAGATTAGAGACTCAACAGCTGGAGGGAGTCGCTCGCAGAATGACCGTAAGTCTTAAAAAAGCACTCAGTTTGAAGTGTTCTAATGTAATAGTGTTATCTTAGTTGTATAGGTGGTATAAGGATCAGATGATCGTTAGTTCAAGCCTTACTACTACCAAGTTGTATCTATTGGGCCTTTAAACAAGGACTTTAATTGCTCAAAATGTTGTAATTGTTACTTTAGATAAAGGGCGTCTGCTAAATGCTAAAATGTAATATAGTGCCATGAAGGTTGGAAAGAGTTCCCCTTCTTGGCAGCTATACAGACTTTTCTTGGAAAGTTGAGGATCCACATCTAGCATAATTTGACATATTAAGCGCATTTGGTTGTGGAGTGCCAACTACACACACCATGTCTCTCCTTCGTCAGAAAAAAACCCCCTAATATTTAACAAGATTAAACCGAATAGAAAATGTAGATAAATAATCTATTTTTCCATTTGTGAATATTATCAACTGTTTAAACACAGCTCTAGTGATCCTAATAAATAAATTACAATAATACCTACTAGTGCTGGACGATTTTCACGATTAATTCGGTTAATTTGAATTACGGTTTTATCGCGATTTTCAAAATGGTGTAATCGCGATTTTTTT
>JAOUQU010425841.1:0-10476 GCA_028566735.1 Ammoglanis amapaensis
TTTGTAAAGTTGCTTTGAGACAATATCTATTGGAAAAAGCGCTATATAAATAAAGTTGACTTGACTTGACTTGACTTATTTCAGGGCATTTGTAATTGATTCATATTATTACTTGATATATTGTCTAGTTAAAATGTGTGTATTTTAAAATCCAAATGTAAATTAAGAATAAAAGGATCTCTGACTATGTTTAGTGACTCACTAACCAATGAGAATTAAGCCCCCTGCTCCTCTCAATGATTGTTTCATAACTAATGGAAAGAAAAAAAGGAGAGGGTAGTTAAAGCAATCCAGAAGACAACATTGTAATGTCCTGGTTTTATTTATGCCTCAGGTTCTTTACAATCCGGCCTAATAATTTAAACACAATTGTGCGCCTTGGAACTATTCAGCATGTTCAGTTAGCTTATTCTTTATTATCTTGATTTTGTGTTATGTGGAAAATGCGACAGCACAAGTATCCAGGTAAAAAAATTGTTAATGTGATTTATGTTTTATGTTAATGTGATTTGTTTTAAATGTATTATAAGCTTTGTTCTCTCATATTTGGGGCAGTTGTGGCCTGGTGATTAAATATAAGGCCTTGTAATCCGAAGGTTGCCGGTTTACACAGCTTGTAAACAGACCAGACAGCCAACTGACTTGGGCTGTTTGTCCCAAAATATCTCAATAATCGATCAGGTGCAGTGACCTTAAAGGAGACATATTATGCAAAATGCAATTTTTTGGTATCTCAATGTGAGTCTATACTGCTCCAATAAACACTACCAGTCCTAGTTGTGTCTAATTTTTGTAAATTATTTAAAAAAATATTAAAAACAGTGCACTGGTGTATTGAAATATTCCCATTTCTGGTTTGAAAAGTCACATTTTCAAGATATATCATACCACAATCTCACTTGAAAGCACATTTGTGACCATCTGAAGGCCTGTACAAAAAGATGCTAGGAACACCCAAAGCAGCCTTGCTTTGAACTCGCTTTTGTTGCAATAATGATGACCTGCAGACATGGTTTGCACTTTTAAACTTGCATTAATAAGCGCCGACACGGAGCACAAATTGTTGCCAGTTGTTTACATACTCAATCATTATCAAAGTAATGAAAAGAAAGTCCAGTCCTAAGGGTAATTAGAATCTAAGCGTGTATCAACAAACAAATGACTCAGGGGATTCATTCTATAGTTATGCCAATTGCTTTATCACTGAAAATATTTTAATTAAGTCATATTTAAAAACAACTAGGTTGTGAGTCATGTTTAGAGAAACAGCACACATCATATGTTCTGTTTCTTGGCTCTGGAACGTGCTTCATCCTGACCTTGTTTGAAATTCCTTAGTAATGAAGTATATCCAATTGTTGTGTGTGTAGCGTATTGCTCTTTTATCCTGAAGCAAAAGGACCAAAAGCCTTCACTAACATAAGAGGGTACCGTGGACCAGCATTAGGTTAACCCTTAATACCCTATAATGCGTCCCATCTGTGTGTGTTCTCCCATTTTCTTTGTAAAAATCAGGGAGATGATCAAACTCATTTGGGACAAAAGATTTACTCTTAAGGGGGTCATTTCTGGTTTTGCTTTCTGTCTTTTTTTTCCACACGGGAGATCCGATACAGAGACCCACCAGGTTCCAATTACATGATGTCAGTGGCCAGCCAATGAAGAGCCTCGGCAAAGTCTCGCCCATTCACCTCTGTTCCACACTCAAACTTTAAGAGGCTTGCAAAACATGACTGGCTTTTCTCCATGCAGGATGTAAGGAAGAGCATGAGAAAGCTAAACATTAAGTAAAAGGACCCGCTAATTGCAACATCTTGCACCAATTGGCGAGGATGAAAACCCACTGGAAGTATTGACACAGTCCAGCCACACTGTAGTTGCCAAGATTTGCCACAGCTAAGATGTCTTACAGGAAATAATAGCCTCCAATCTCTACAAATGTCAAATGTGTCCATGTTGAAAATATTCCATCGGTTGTGCATAACATGAGGTGTTACTACATTGGAAATTATAGAACATTACCAACCGTGTTTATACAGTGTTTGGTTGTGTGTACATTGTTAGTACTATTATTATTATTATCATCATCAATGTTTCCCCACACACAGTTTTCCAATGGCTGGAAACCTCAATCACATTGGGGAGAGTATATTTACTTGTCATATGTTCTATATATCATGAGCACATATCCCTATATCATGAGATTTACACAAGAGGCCAGTCTCTTCTGTGGAGAGTCTCTTCTGTCGCCACTACTAAGAAGGACCTTTCTACAGACCTTTTAGTCAATTGTTCTTGCAAAGGGCTAGCTAGTGTGAAACTATTTTCAGCTAGATCTTAAAAACGTTCTTATATAAACATAACATGTATTTGAATATTACTTTGAATGAAGGTACTTTAATATTAAAGAAGACATTATGCAAAATACACTTTTTGTGTGTTTTTATATTTCCATGTGCTCTTATAAACTGCTCTTATAAACACACCAAGTTTGAACAAAATTTATCGATTAGTTTTCAGTAAATTTTTATAAACGAGATGTTTTGACTTATGTAGTATTGCGATATAATAACTACTTGATTTGCATCTAAACCTCTTCATTGCCACCAATTATCTGAAAAAAAAACACCACCAGCGCCTCACCCGATAAATTGTGACCCAATGTGTTGTTGTCTGCAATGCATGACTCCTTACACAGCCAAAGAACAATCACTAAGGTTTAACAAGGTTTTGTGTGCAAACGTTATGGCCACTACAAATATAAAAAATACTGAAGACAAATATTGAAGACAAATAATGTCTTTTAATGGCTGTATGAAAGCGGGTTTTGATGTAAGAAAACAACCCTGCAGTTTTCTCCATTCCGAATTCCAAGTGCAGTGCATATAGATTGATAATGTATGGAAGTAATACATGTTTAAAATATGTGTGCGTGTGTGTGTTTGCTTGCATGTGTGTGTGTAAGTCCTCCTAGTGAATGGTGTCCAGCTCCACACTCACAGGGATTACAGTGGCTGTGAGCTCAGCTATGGCAGGAAGTTCCCAGTGTTCTGGCTATCTGAGCGGAAAATGGATGTTTGTCAAAAGTGCCAGACCTACTCTTGATTTCCAGTCGATGTCATTTCACAGTGGGAATCCAGTCCTGACTCTGAAATGCTGACCGTAGTCCCTGCCAGTACCTGGTAACCCTGAACACAAAGTGTAAACGTCCTTGAAAAATAAAAACACCTTAGAGTTCATAGTGTTCTCAGAAAATGCAGAGTCTTTTTTCTGCAAATATAAATCATTTAAAAAAATAGACTTTTTAACCCAACTTACAAGAATTTTTTTTACTTTAAAAAATTTCTCCTGGTGCGATGGCAGGTCTTGTTCTATTTAGCAGTTAAATACCCTGCTGCATACAAGGGCTACCCAATAAGGATGGGCCCTGTTGAGCCTGGTTCCTCTCGAAGTTTCTTCCTGTAAGTTTTAGGGAGTTTTTCCTTGCCACAGTCGCCCTCGGCTTGCTCAACAATGGTTTATGTTTGTCCTGTATTTTGTAAAGTTGCTTTGAGACAATGTCTATTGGAAAAAGCGCTATAGAACTAAAGTTGACTTGACTTGACTTGACCCCAGAGACTATTAAAATCATGGCACCCTTTGAAGCCTGGGGACAGAAGACTGACATTTTTTCTACATTGTTACACAGCAGAATGTTTAGGCTGTTTTCCCAACCCAGGAGCTTTAGTGCGTGTTACACAAATAGCAAACCTGAAGCTCCGATCTGAGCATGGACCTTTGGTATCTACACGGTGTCTGGCCCATGTAAAAAGAGAGACAGTAATATCACAATCATGTAGTGTAACGTGAGCTTCTTCTGGCAAAGAGCACACAGTATAAAGTATGATTCATTGTTACTGTAAACTGCTTTCTGCAGATTTATTGTTTGTGTAAGAAATGGAAATTTTTAGTCTGTTTTTGACATACAGAGCAAAATGTTGTATTATAAAGTTTGTGCTTGCATGAAAACATTTGCAAAGGGCACTAATTTATAGTAAAGAATCGCTAAATCATTATCTTATGTACATACATCATCTCACACAGCAGATGTGTTGGCAATTATTGTCTGCTGCAGCTACCATTAGTGTTTCACGCATAATATATGTTGGATAAAGCATGAACAGCAAAATACCCTCCTCTAATGCTTTTAAATGATTGCATTTATGGAGGAGTGAAATGAAGACTAAACTAGAAACAAACAATTTTACTTTCTTGCTTGTTTTTGATGATATAAACTGACCATTATGGACCAAGTTTGTGTGGAAGCTCCAAAATTCTGGTATACACTTCATATATTTATTCATAATGACTCTTCAAGTATACTGTACTTACAACTATTAGGAATTTTAGTTGCTGTTACTATAAAACAAGTTACCATTTCTTAGAATTGGTTATTGTAAGAGCACAAATTTTGTCTGAAATTCTGGCAGACAATTCCCTCCTCCCAGAGCATTTACACTTATGGCTATTCTAACATTTTCCAAATGTATTCCTTTCCAGACAATAAAAATTTAACAGTTTATTGAATTACAATCCAGAGACTTGAAACAATAATATTTTATCACAAGTGAAGCAGCTGATTTAGCAATAAAAGTGACTGTAAGTACTGCTAAAAACACTCCTATAAACTGCTGTGACACGTTCTGCACCTGCCCCAGTCTGCTGCAGATGTTTATTAAGGCTTCTCTTGGACAGTCTCTTTCTGACTGGCTGTTATTGATGGATACTCTTGTAAACTTTATGCACATTTAGTGGAAATTTGGCATGACAGAATGGGACGTTCTGGTTTTGTAGCACTATAAAGAGGAGAGCTTTGGTTTTTATTATTTAGAAACATTTTTGAAAGATAAAGTTAGTGTCCAATGATATGATTATGCACAATGATGTACATTTATAATTTCGGCATTTAACAGTTGCTATAGTTACAGTATATAAAGTTACATTCCATTGTTATATTTTTATAAATGTAAATACATTTTAACGTGTATTCATATCTTATAACTTATAAACAAAGCCATACAATTAAATCAGAGGGTATTTAGAAGCTGTTTAACGATCATTCATCAAAAAATCTGAGCGAGTTGAACCTCCCTGTATAAGTTGGACGCGTTTTGCAGTCCACAGTGCCAGAAAAAGAGGGGGTTTCACAATCCTCTGGCATTATAACAGTGGGCGCTAAGATTATGCAGCTTGTGCATCAGAATGATCAAAGCACTCAATTTGGAAACATTATTTAGAAAAACTATTGTAAAATCAAAGCCATATGTGTTCTGGATCCCATGGAAGGGTAATTCCAGTGAAGTTTATTTGTGTTGACAAAGACAAAGTCAATTTGTTATGATCATGTTTCCAGAGTAAAACATTTTTGAGATGATCTTCTCTGGACTATGATTCACATATACTGGCAAAACATAATTGTCAGATTTTTCTATATGGTCTTCAAGAGGCATTGTAAATACACTTAGGCTATGTTTACAAGAGCATTGTGATCTGAGATCTGTGAGAACATGCAGAGTGGTATAAGATGCTGCGTTATTGCATAGCCTTTGTGGATTTGGAGCATTTCACAAAATCTAAATCTTCCATACTGTCGCCTCATAGCAGGAAGGTCCTTATTTTGATCACCAGGCATGTCTGGGTCCTTTGTGTGTGTAGTTCCCCCATGTCTGTGGTTTTTCTTACACAGTCCAGAAACATATAATCAGACTAATTGTTGACTGTGACAAGGTGTTTATAGGACTAATGGATGGTGACCTCAAATAAAAGCTGCCATTTATTGCACTTATTAAATATGTATTTTGTTTATTAGTATGTTGCTAAGCAGTTAACGATTTAACTATTTGTTAAAATGACTTGTGTACAGATAAAGTTTAAAATAAACTCTGTGTCCAAGCTTGTGTTCACAATTGGTCTTAATACAAATGTAAATTTTGTATTTTGATAGAAATAGAAATAGTTAATAATAATAGAAAAATGACATATAAAGCGTTCATCTCTCTGTGTGTAAAGAAAATGTCAATGTTAATTTGTCACTGATAAGCCTGAATTTGTAAATGAATGACAAACTTTGTGAATGACAAATGAAAGAATTTGTTTTCCTTATTTAGTCCATTTGTAGTTTTGAAATAACGCACTTCAGTATGCAGCATTTCATCGTATCTAAAGTTTTAATCAGCAGTCACCATAAAATGGTGTAAAAATATGTAGAAAGAATTTTTCTATAGAGACGCTATAGAGTTGTTTAAACAGTCAGAATGGATGTACTTCAGTGTATGTAATATGTATATTTTTCGAATTTAGAACTCTTTTTACACACATATCCGTGCAATTAAACACACATTTAAACACATTAGTGCACACACACTAGGGGGCAGCACTGAGCACACATGACTGAAACTGTGGGAAGCCCTAGACACGGCACCCGAGGAACAGTTAGGGGTTTGGTACCTTGCTCAAGGGCACTTCAATCACCAAGTCTCAGAATTGAACCATCGACTTTCAGTACACAATCCTTGTTCTCTAACAACCAGGTCACAGCTGCCCCAAAATGTGTCCGTTTTGTTCAAGCCATACCCCTCAGAACACAGCGTGGGTCTGTGTGTTCTACAGCAGCAAAAACATCACAAAGAACCTAAACAGTTCCAAACAATAACAGTCTCTGTTATAACTCACCGGGATTCTACTTACACATTCTAATCAATGTTATTTTAGATCAATTCTCTGTTCAGCCTTCTTTTGTAATACGCTTGTTATGATGGCAAGTGTTTTGTTTGTGCAGTAGATATGCTGTGTGTGTCTTGCCTGTGTGCCTGCTTCATTGCCTGGTCTCCTGTGGTGCCTTGCTTCAGAAAGGGAAATGACTCTGCTTTTATCTGTTCTTTGAAGTGCTCAAACAACCTGCATTGGCCAACTTTACAGACACTGGTCATCATTATCTACCACCGAAGGTGAAGGAGGAACACAAAACTGTACCCTAGTAAAAGAACAAAAAACATGAACTAACACGCGATGTGGGTTTGACGAAGAAAAAAAGTGTTGAAGGATTTGTGATATGTTGGGACTGTGATGGACTTCCAGCAAATACAATTGTAAAACAAAAATACACAACTATCCACGACAATTATTAGTCAACCTTAAATCAGTTGTACCTTAATTATACTTTTTCTTTTATTATTTATTCAAATTCAAATTTTATCCCAACTTGTCTGGAAGTTGGGGGTCAGAGTGCAGGGTCAGCGAACGAACGGCGCCCCTGGAGCACACAGGGTTAAGGGTTTTGCTCAAGAACCCAGCAGTGGCCGTGTAGCAGAGCCTGGATTTGAACCCCCAACCATTGGGTTCACAGCCCAATAATCTACCCACTAGGCTACACTGTCCCTTTATTATTATTATTCATGTTTCTCAATTATCACAAGGTACACAAAAACAAATCCACTGCAAGGCAAAGACACAAAGACTTCTATTTTATTATATGCAATTATCCTGACTGCATTTCTTTGGACTTTAGGAGATAACATACAGTGCCTAACCTACACAGTAATACAATGCAAACTCTACAATAACAGGAATTGCCCACACAGGAATTCTTACTGTGCAGTGACAGTGCTAAAAATGAAATCTTAATGAAATCGTTCCTTATTATTGACAGTCTGCAGTTGGAACCTTGCAGTTCAGGTACTGGACTAGTAATCTAAACATTTCAGGCCTATGCCAGGTGTAGTTATTTACAGCCTTTAGGTTGGATATGAGGCAAAACTTCAGAGCCTGGGCGACGTTTCTCATTCAGGCGCCATCCTGGGTGTCTCCCATTAACAGAGCTGCTGTGAAGTCTCTCCAGCTCAGATTGACAAATTGCTGAGTGAAGCCCTTACTGAGGGAAAGTGGAAGAAGAGATGGGTCAGGAAACAGCGCACATTTGGCAGGGGGTAAAGAGGGTGGGTGAAAGAGAAAAACAAACTAAGGTGCACAGATGGACAAGGCTGGATGCCATCTAAAATGAAAAATTAATATTTTTAATGCAGCTGATAAAAGATCAGTATTGTTTCTTTTTAACTACCCTAAGACTATATTAGGAAAGTCTTAATTGCAAATTGTACTAGGAATATTTCATGTTTTGTCTGGTCAACCTTGTTTTATTATTAATAAAAAATCAATTCATGGATTTCAGGTCTGCAACACATTCTAAAAAAAAGTTGGGATGGTAGAGCATGCATTTTTAAAAGATGTCATTCTGAAGTTAGTTAACAGACAGATAACAGCTAATGTATCCTATGTAAAAACCACAATCCACTGTGGCAACCCCTAACGGGACCAGTAAAAGATTCATATAAAATATACATAAATATCGTGCCGTGTTACCTGACTTTCTATCTTTCTATCTAGTGCATTAAAATCATCAGATTCACTGTAACAGCCTTTTCTAATTTAGAAGTAGATGTGACTGTTAAGCGTGCAATAATGTTCCAATTAAACTTTTACTTGTTTGAGATATATACATGTTTCAGAGAAGACGCAGGTTTTTACTCTTTGGAATTCTGCATGTATTTTTATAGTTTAAAGCCACATGTTCATGAGTGTCTAAATTTAGCCAAGTGATTAGATCAAAAGAAAATCTGAACTCTTTTCCATTTGAACCTTTACACCTAAAATAAATGATTCTTTAATCATATTAGCATAAAGATGTGGTGCGTGCCAAGGCCAACATTATTTCATTCCCTTGGTGAAGAAAAGTTTCGCCCATTCTTTACACTGCAGTTGTGATTACACTCCAACTAAAAAAAGGAATGCATGTTTTTACTGATCATGACTTATACATCATCCTAAATGATTGCATTTCTAGGACTCGTTCTATGTGCTTTAAAAGTACCAAATATATTATCTGTAATGACTTAATGACATTTTATAGACGTGTGTGTGTGTGTGTGTGTGTGTGTGTGTGTGTGTGTGTGTGTGTGTGTGTGTGTGTGTGTGTGTATGTGTGTGTGTGTGCGTGCGTATGTATGTGTGAGTGTGCGTGTGTATGTGTGTGAGTGATCGTGTCCTAATGCTGCAAGAACAATAAACAAAGGGAAATGTTTTACTGCACCCATGGATTAAGCTGAAATAAAAAAAAATAACCTCTGCTGTGTGTGTGTGTGTGTGTGTGTGTGTGTGTGTGTGTGTTTGTGTGCTAAAAATTGCTTTTTATTTGTTTATTTGTCATTACACATATACAGATGTTCAGTACAACAAAATGTCTCTCTTTGTGTATATATATATATATATATATATATACAGAGAGCATAAAAATTGTGATATAGTGATATACCATACATAGAGTGAGTGAGGAACAATGATCACATGGCTTGACTATACTTGTGTGAATTTGCCACTAAGAATCCCTGTCCTGCAGTGTATCAATATATCAGGTTCAAAATGAACATGAGACAAATCTTAATGAATTAAATGACTTCCGTAATGGCTAACAGCGACGACTTGATAAATAGCTTCACTTTATAAGGCACTCAGTGGCAGTCACCTAATAAATACTAAAGCTACTTCAGGAACCAATGCGGTTTCTATGAGAAACTTCACGAGGCTAAATTTCTTTAACAGCAGCTGAGGGAAAAGAACGTCTTTTCTGAAAAGAAAAGAAAAAGAGCCACAATCTGACTTACACAAGTGCTGCAGATTAAATAAACACAAAGCTGTAACACATTATTAAGGCCTTGTGGGGTAAATTAAATTCCTTATACTTCTCAAAAGATTTTATTCAGACATAATTTTTCACATCGTTAATATTCCACAGGTTCGGTTCTCGGGTCAGCCGGAGGGACGTTTCTGTGAGGAGCTTGCATGTTCACCTAAAAACCAAAAACATGCAAGTAAGGCAAAAATTGAAGATATGAAATTGTCCGTATCTGTGTTTGATTCCCAGTTTGAGACTCAGCGTTGCTGGTTTGCAGGGTTGGACTGTTAGGGATTGCGAAGTTTTTTAGGAACACTTACTAAATGCCGAGAGCACACCACGGAGACACACCCAGGCAGGTAGACATAGAACAGGATTTTATTTATCCAGACAACATAGAACATAAAACAGGAAGGTCCAAGTCTCTAGGAAGTCCCGCGGCCTCGGGAGCGTGAACGCGGCATAGAAACCCGGATTAATACGGACCGCGACGAGAACCCGACGGGACTGGAACCGGGGTTATGGTAGGTTTCCCAAGGCGAGAATCTGGCCTCGATCGACCGGATGAGTACCTAGATATAGCACGGAGTCTAATGACATGAACACGATCAGGTGCGAACACAGAACGAGGAGCCGGTGTGCGTGATTAGCGCAGCGGCGAGGGAAACACAGCGCATGCGCCCCACGTTGCCACAGCAACCGCACGCCAACCACCCGCCGAGTGTTAGCGATTCCGGGTCCTGCCCAGGGAGGCGTGGCTAGGAAGCGGT
>JAOUQU010425850.1:0-10476 GCA_028566735.1 Ammoglanis amapaensis
TTTTAGACCTACTGTCTCCATACGAGGACGTTGTACATGAAGCCGTTTTTAGAAAAAAACAAAGACAAAATATCATTATCAGACGAAATAAAAAACACACATCAGGGAAAAGTCTGGCTCTCAGGAGGTTAAAGATCTTAACGCTATTAGAGATCAAAATACAAGCACAAAAGTATTTAATAATAAGTCATTTTATTTATTTATTTATTAAATGTTAAAATTATCGATTCAAAATCTATAATGCGCGATAAAGATTTGATCCGCTGTGGCGACCCAAACGAACGACGATTGAACCAAATGCAGGCGCGACGTTAAACCAACACACCTGATCACAACATCGTGGACCCAAGCCACTGTTCTATTAGATCTATAGATGATATATATACATATATTTGATAAAAATGATAAGCTTTGTGTTTTGGGTATAGTTTAAGATCAAAATCAATCTGGAACACATGTTCGACTTGATGAGAGGATAGAACGGCATGCTCGCGTTATTAAACGTGTTCTTTAGGGAATCACGTTGAGGCAGGATATTGAATTGTGTGGATCATTTGGCAGAGTGATTAAATTGGATTTATGGTTTATTTCTTTTTTGCAATGTAATGGATGACACACACACACACACACACACACACACACCTCCAAAACTGTAAGCATAGAAATGAGAACGTTCGGGATTATCCATTGTAGCACTGTCTTGTATGATAGTGATCAGCAGAACAACCTGTTACTTCTTTGTTGTTAGAATACCATGGGGGGGGTTATTTTTTCCAGGATGGTAGGACGGTTCTTCAGGACATCCCAGGATGCGAATCCCACGTTCGGGATGGTTTGATCCAGGAACCGTCTGGCTCCGGGCTCGTTTCGATCTTTTATGACGACACGCATCATAGACAATAATCCTGCCAGGCTGGACGGCGTTTCATTGGCGTCCATCACCGGAACATTAAGAGCTTTATGGTAACATCTGTCCGGTGGCTGTAAATTCGAGACGACCCCAACCCGCTCACTATAAATACATCGGGAACGGAGAAATAATTGCGGTATAGCGAGCCGCTGCAAGGCGTTTATGCCACGCTCGCGCCACGATGGGCTCTAGGGCTGTAAATTAATCTCTGGCAATTTCAGCCCCTCTGTCCGCTCGGCCCGTCATCCCGATTGATAAATCACCGACCTTCTAAGGATGCCGGGGCACATCGGGCCAATTAGTCGGCTTCCTTTTTTTTTTGCACGGTGACATCGCTGAATGTTTTCGGTTCCTGACGCGAGGGGAAATAAATATATATATATATTTTTTCCCCCCAATACAGTTTCTGCTCGTTCGCTCATCATTAGCAACACGCCGTTTATCACTTCGGGATCGGCATTCCGGATAAAAGCCCGGCTCACGTTTCCGTCCCCGGAAGTTCAGTCAAGTCACGAATCCAAACGACTTCTTTAAAGTTTCTTTTGATTAGCGTTTGGGTTTTTTTTTTTTGCCTTAAAACTCTGGACCGGATTCCGATTTTCTGTAATAGGGGATTTATTTATTTTTTAAACACGTAAACCAGACCCCGCTGTTAAATTCTGTCGTTGTTGTCTAGTTGAACAGGATGTCGAATCGTGTGGTTAAAACGTATACGTGCAGCGCGTTTTACAGTCAGCTGTGTCCCAAATCGCGTACTAAATTAACGCAGGCGTGCAGGATGCATCGCCGTCAAACCGTCACATGACGCATCGCAGTCGTCCCGGATACGTCAACGGTAGATGATGAAAGTAGATCGAGCCTCGTTTAAGATCAGTGATGGGAAATGTGTGGCTTGTATATTTACAAAAACAATTTATAATAACCACACTTTATTAAAACCTGTTTTTAATTAATGAATTAATTAACTAATAAATAATTGAAATAAAAATGATACCAAAAGAAGCGATCCCAAGACAACGAAGGCATGGACACCCCCGATGCATGACATCACAACACCTTAAAAGTCTTTACAATCCATTACAATCGTATCATTGTACTCCCCGATCTTCATATCAGAAGGATTTGAGTTTTTGACGCTGCTAAACTTTTTTTTTATTATTATTTCGTCTCATTTGCCTGGTTCCAGTCCGCACAACCGTCAGCATCATCATTTAAATTGCAGTCATGCTACTCAGCGAAGGGCTTTTATGCTAATCTAAAGTAGTCGCTAGTAGCTCTGGTAATGTAAAGTGTAATATATGGACGTCGCTGCGATCTTATTGAATTCGGAGTTTCCGAATTTGATTATATTTCTCCATATTGATGAATGCTAACATCAGCTGGTTTTATAAGTTATACCTGATGTAACAGTTTTGCTAACCACGAGCCAACACGCAACTTGTTTTTTTTGTTGTTGTTGTTGTTGTCTTTTTTTTCCTGACCCAGGTTTTAATTACAAGGGTCAGATGTCTCCCAGAATCCCCTTGCACATTGAACCCTACCAAAAAAAGAAAAGGGTATTAGTGTATATCTGAGCATAAATGATGGAATCAAAAGAGTTCGATTCCTCATTTTCATGCAAGTTCTCAAGGTGAGAGAAAAGCAATCTGGGATTTTGAACGTCGTGGATGTTTTTCTGCTCGGTTGAGGAGAGAGAAAATTCAATAAATAATAATAATACAGAAAAAAAAGAAGAGCTGGAATGAGACTTATGGAATAAATGATGCCACGGCGTGGTGTTGACGATGCCGTCTCAGCACCGAGATCCGAGCGCGTTTTAAATGTATAAAACATTCGGACAGAAAAATGACTCAAGGTAACGAGCACATCTATAATTGATGCGCAATTATAAATGTCCCTGTAAAGAAAGCTGGGAAATGAGGATGTCACACACACACACACACACACACACACATACACACACACACACACAAAAGCACACGGCAGTTTTCTGGCTCACTGTCACAAGGGCTGAAACAGTAGCTTTTGTTCTCCTGCTGCAGTGGCATTCACTCTAAATGTAAATGAGCAGTGGTTAGTAGTGTAGTCAGGTACACACATACACACACACACACACACACACACACACACACACACACACACACACTGTTGTGTATACACACAGCCATGCAGGGATGAGCACTAAAACAAGTATTGAAATATGACACCCCACAAATGAGTCTTCACCACTAAGATCACTCCAACACACACAGACACGAAACCTTGGCAGCAGATTAGGATCCTTTATTTATTTATTTATTTTATTTAAAAAAAATAGAAAAGAAAGATAGCAAAAGTATAAAGATGTATACTGTCAAGGATCAGGGTGTTTTAACCACGGCTATTGCTTACCCCATGCATAAAATCAAATATACAAGCCAAGCAATCTCTGTGGACAGACAGAGGAAGCAGGAAGGGTCATCCTGAAGGGTTCAGTGGGTTCTACCAATATGCCACTAAAATCCTCGCCTCCGCAATAAGCAAAATAAAAGTATAAAATAATATTTTCTTTTTTTCTTTTTTTTACAATTTATGTGTAGTTGTTTCACCAAAATAATCTAGTTTATAGAAAAATCCAACACTTCTTATAAAAGTGATAACTTGAAATTGGATCGTAGGATCCTGAACCTGGAAATGGCCCGAGAATCCTGGAAGGCAGGGGTCAGGTTTTGACCCCGGGTGTGCCCTGCCTTGGGCGACGGTTTCTATAGCTATGCCGAAACGGCGTTTACATCAAGGACAGCAAAGTCACCCTACTCAAAAGCAGCTAATACCACTCGGCCTTCCGAACAATCCATCTGTCGACACTAAAAGTCCCGGGAGAATACCTTCTGACCCTCAGACTAAGGTGTTGACGGCTTTGCCAAAATGAGGTTGTGTTCACCGTAGTATTCGGCGCACACTGGACGGGGAGGTGCCAAGCGTTCCACATGGGAAAACATTGACAGGAATCAACGACAGCAAAGTCACCCTAGTCAAAAGCAGCTAATACCTCTCGGCCTTCCGAACGATGCATCCGTCGACACCGAAAGTCCCGGGAGAATACCTTCTGACCTTGAGAGGGTCAAAAGGCCAAAATCAAAGACGATGCACGTCTTTGAGCTCACCTGGGCTTACTGGCGTGGTCTCGAGAAGTGGCTAGGCATGTGTGCTCACTGCTGACCTCTACTGTGTGTACATATGGAGATTGATTGGCATTAAGATTAACTTTTGGTCCTTTGTTTAGGAATGATATGGACACCCTGGCATTAAGGCTAACGGTGACTAGCTAATCTACCTACTGTCATGTTTTGGATGCTGAATCAAAACCCGACATGTTTCATGGATTTCGTTTATGGCGGATCTTCACCCCCCTTCTATGACCCCACCGAAATGATTCTGCTTGCACCCCGAACAGGCGTCAAGTTCTGCCAGGTTCTACCAAGTCCCCCCTGAACATTACAATGAGTTCCGGATTCTGATCCGGCAGAACACGTGGCTGATTTGCACCGCGTTATTAATCAGGAGCTTTTGACAGACGGGGCGTCCTGCCAAGCTGCAGGTGGCACCAGAGCTCTTGATGGGGGAGGGGGGGCACTAAAACCTGCAGTAGAAGGGCACGAGGTTTCGCCTTCCACCACCCGCCGGGGAATTTGATTGGCAGGTGAGAGCAAACCAGCCACCACTGGAGCAACACCTGCAGCCACACACACACACACACACAAACACACACAAACACACATACGCACGTCCACTTCTACCCATCTACCCACACATTTCTGCTAGCTCATTACACACATCTGCATCATCGTTCACTTCTTTTACCTCCCCAGATTATTGCACACATGCTTTACCTGATTGCACACGCCTTTCACCTGGTATTCACACACGAACACACACACACACACACACGCTCTATGTAATCACACACCTCACATTTCTAAGATTCTGTATCCTAATTTTATCTATATATTTACGTTGACCCTATTTATTTAATTCACACTGAAGTCTCTATCGGTTACTGTTGCTATCCACAATGTACACAGGCCAGTCAGTGACATCACAGTGACTTTGTTTGGCACTTCAGCATGTGCCATGTTATTTTGGTCAGGAGATACAGAAGAAAGCAGGGGAAACAGCGAACCCCAGCCTCAGGGGCCCCAGCTCAAGGAGCCTCATTGGTAATTTAATTAGTATTATTAGTAGTTAATTAATATTATTAGTACGGCCGCTAACACCGGAGGGAAAACAGAAATGTCATCTAACTCTCATAAACTCGCTGCCCCCTAGTGTTATGAAGGTGAATTACTTCTAATTAATTAATATCGAGGTGACGTTGAGGTGGCGCCATTGTCAGAAATATAAATCAGCTGCATCTCTGTTATGGCATTTGATGCATGATTGATAGCCGTCACAGAGTCGAGGGATCCGTCTTTTGATTAGTGTGTGTCAATCCATCCACAAAGCTGAGCCACACATGAACTCGCCGAGCGCAGGGGAGACGAAGCGTCATTTTGTTCATCTGTTTGCAAATAATATCGACTCTACTATCCGGTACGATTCCCGCAGCATAATCCGAACCCAACTAACCCAGCGACTGTTTTTCTTTCACCGCGGCATGGGGTCAAGGACGAAGCCGGAAAGGTGATGCGCTCCGCTGTCTATCACGCCAACTAACTCGCTAAACCAACAAACTCATCCGCAAGATCCCGAGTCAGCATCTAAACAGGGGAAGGACACGGCCTGGGGGATAAACAAACAACAACAACACAAAACGACCTCCGGGTTCCAGTTCATTCACACAGCGTCAGGGCTCAGAACTCCAAAATCTGACCGTTCGAGGGTACTTGGAGGAGAAAACGGCATCCCCGCATACCCCTTCAACCGAAAACAACATATGGTGGAAGTCTTGTAATTACAATTTTAGTGCGGTGATTAAAATTCAGCCGTCGGTAATGAAAACAAATCAAGAACGAGCATGAAAACACTCAAAACAAGCATGAGATCAAGATGACATCATAATTGCTAATCTAGTCATATATAGTGATGTAACAATACGCACTAACTACTATTCGATATAATTCATGATGCTGGGTTCATAATATGATTATTTAAACGGATTATTTTGTATTACCTTAAAGATTCCTTTTACTAATTCTTTCTACAGGATTTTTTATTATAATCTTTTAATAATTAAACAAATTGTATTATGTTTGTTTTTTTCCCTTTTGTTCATGTTGCCATGAAACCTTTACACATAGTGCTTGCGTTGCCCAGCCTAAATGTTCTAACTACCAGTATAAACGACGTACATGACAAAGTGTTTCGATGCAGACCACAAGAGGGAGCACTATAGTCATCTAAACTATAGTGTGTGCACTATATATGTGTGTTACGTTTACCTTGTCAATAATGTTGTCCGAAACGTTGTAGGTAAAATCTACAACAACAAACTTTCTCGCTCAAGGCTAAAATCAGGAGGTAAACACAGACATGAAACTCGGCGCCATCTGGTGTTGTGGCGGTGAATTACTTCAGGGTGAGTTTGATCTCTTTGCTGAACTATACAAGGAAACCGAAGTTGTTAAGATCATTGTTAAAGAATAATCAGTATTTGTTTGGGTTTAACGTCTGGTTATAATCACCAGCGAGATTAAGCGTTAATTGTAGTTTTAGCTGATCGCTTGTTAAGGACTTGCACGAGGAGAGTTCATATACAGACCAGCCTTGCATACCAATCAGCCGCCTCCCTCACTTCTCCTTCTAATTGCAGAATAAGTGTAATACAGTGTTTAAAACTCTTCCCACCCCCTCCCCAAACACCACCTTTTTCTGCCGGATTCTGAACCTCGTCTGTCCGGCTTTACAAGCGCAACAAATCCCTTCCTTAATCTGTTAACGTCCGGCTCTCCTGTTTTGCGACTCTGACCTCTCGGTGAATGCTGCTCGCTTGTGCTTTTGTGCTCCTTTTTTTGTTCCTTGGTTCGAGTTTTAATATAAAGGGGGGTTGTCACAAAGCAGCTTTTCAGAGTTAAAAGACCTCCAGACTTAGATAGAAACTAATACTCGAGCCCCTCACCGCAGAGCAAGTCTAAGCTCCCCCCTCCGCTTTGGCCTCGGACCTGTATAGACAATGAGCACAATAACCTTAATTACATTTATTGACTAGGCTATGGCGGGCTCAATTACTAATCAAATACTAAAAGCGAGTGATGTATTGTTACATGATCGGCTGCTACCCATGTCCAAAATATTTTCCATCTAATGTAGGCAAATGAGAAGCGGTTTCGTTTTTTTTCCAAGGACATGATAGGGAACGGCGAAGCCACGTTTCAGCTCCATAAGTCCTCGGAATTAAAGGGGTAATTATTGATGAGTGAGTGAATCCCAGCATGGTGGATGCACATAGTACAGCTGGGTATTACAGTACCTTCCGTTTCATGCCCCAGGCTCGTATTCAAAAATAAGAATAATACAGTACAGGTAAGTTAAGGTAACTCTTTCGTCCCAACTCTATCCCAACTTATGTAGATATTGGGGTCAGAGCGCTTTTTCAGGGTCAGCCATTACGTACGGCGCAGTTAAGGGTTAAGGGTCTCGCTCGTGAAACCGACACTGACTTCCAGACAATTTTCCAGTCGATTGTTCAAACTCTACCCACTAAATAAAATCGAATATGCGCCAACACAAATGCTCGCTAGTACGTGTTATACTTCATAATCCAGATAAACTGCTGATGTGCTTAATGTGTAGATTTCGACGATGTATTTCTGATGAAACATACTAGAAAACCACTTATCCAGTGAATGCAAATATTTACAAAATGTGCTGATCTTGGTGTCTTTGATAAATGAATTTCATTTCGTGAGAGCAATATTCTCAATAACGATGGCGGGGACGATTTCCAACTCACGCTGACATACCTGCATTACCGGGATCTAATCTCGGCCGATCAGCAGATCTCTCTGGCCGACTGAGATTCATCCTAAACGGATACGATGACGTGCCGAAGACGAGACGGACCAAAAGCAGACGTGGAAACCCCAGTAGAGACGCCGGAGATCTCCGGAAAGTCCCGAGGTACAGAAACGCACAACAAGAGACGCAAACATAATAAAGAGCCATAAAGGAGTCGCCGATGTTCCATTTGTTTTGAATGATTAAGCGATCGGATTTTCCGTCCGACAGTTAACAAATATGGTAGGAAACGTGCTTGTGAATTCCGCGAGAGTCGTCGTAAAGGAAGAGGGGGCCGGTGCTCCCTGCTGAAGACGAGCGGAAACTTAATGATGAAGAGGTGACAGTTCTGTTCGACTAAACCGAGCTTCGTGGCGGCTCACAGGGTGACGCGTTATTGATCCGTACAGTCGTCAGATTTTTCATGTCAGAGTTGTGAACTTCACTGAAACATGCAGAAAAGCACAAAAGACAAGAATTTTCCTGATGATGAAGAATGATCCTTTAGATCATTTGATTCTCTGGTTGTCATGGTTATGACTTTAGAAAGGTTTTTGGCTATATCCTCCATATCTTCCAGACAAGTCGGGATATGCGAAGAGAGACGTTTCGTTGTACAGAACATCTGTATATGTGTAACGATATCATTTGTAATTCTGATTCCGTCTTCTCTTCGTGTCCATGTAGGTTTCCACTGGTTACTCCGATTAAAAGCAGGCAGTCAGTGTTTGTCTCCAGAACCTCCGGGTGTTTCGTGTATTTGCCCAGTTTGTGACCCTAAACCGGTTCAAGCGACGGTGTAACTTACTTAAGCGGTCACTTTCCTTCCAGAGCTATATACACCATGCAAAAAACAGTGCCGGACACTTTTAATAAAAAGGAAGGTGCCAGGTGAAGGATGGAAACTCACGGCACTGCTTTTCAGTCTCGACCTTTAGACTCGGTGATGGATTTATTTGGATTCTCACTTGATTTGAAGGCATATGTATGGTGGCTGAGAGGGGGGAGGAACAAATGAACGGTTTACATGCAACAAAATGACAAAAGTAAAAACGAAAGAAAAGTATAAAAAAAAACGTTAAAACAGGAAGTGCTGTTGGCTCATAGATGTCAAAATGTTTTGCCGGGTAACGTGAATAGACTTAGTGATGGAGTTTTACTAGTCGAGCTAAACAAACACACACAGACATTGCATTGATCGTGCTAAACACACTTTTAAACCCCTACATTTCAAACTCCATTGAAAAAGTTACGATTTGTGTTTGTGTATTTCTCCCCGCGAAAAATCTCCCCCAAAAAATGGCGGCCCGAGGGTAGGGGGGCTCATTTGTCTCACTCGGAGCGATTTGTCAGTCGTCTGCCCGTGGGCCCGTGACGGCGGCTCGCGAAAGCGGCTCATTTACAAAGTTGGTCCGCGATTAGTCCATTAGCTAAATTACCTAGACGAGCAGTTGATTTACAAACGCGTTCCCTTCAATCTCCCGCACAGCAGGGGACGCCACGAGACGCGGGGAGTGAAAGCGCTCGTGCATTTCAAAAGGACCGGCGGGGGGAAGATTACCACCGGGACGGAGAGATGACTCGGAAAAGGAGGGATGTGTGTCGTGGTCGGTGGGGAGGGGGGGGGGTGTCAGACTAATGGTGTTCGCTTTATCTGGTACCTTGTAATCTCGGTATGAGAGGTGCATTAAAAAGCAACGTGGTGCTGCGATCAGGCGGAGCTTTGAATGGCGACTTAGATACGCCGCACGCCGAGAGAGCGCCGAGAGAGCGCCGAGTCGGCCGTTTATATCTCGGTTATTGTATCATGACGGCGGTAAATTAGCACCTACTGAGCCTTGATATGGAAGACCTGAGCATGCAGCTCCAGGCACATTCCATTCGGGTTATTTTTTTTCTTACCTAGACAAATATAATGCAATAAAGTTGAATAGAAGGCTTTTGTAGTAGCCAAGTGGAGCAGCTGGATTTTCCACTAGCTCTCAAGAGTCTGAAACCTTTTCAAAACCAACCGAATCTGCCTGGAAAAAACCCACCCACAATCAAAAGAACTTGACGCTCATGTATAGTAGCATTTCAAAACCAATAAGCCAGTTAAACCACTGACTTATCGACATCTAAGTTGGTAGCTTCATAATGCAGCCAGAAGATCCACGGTTCGACCCCCGATTAGGGTGGACCGGATCCTTTCTGTGCAGACATTGCACACTGTAAACATTTAAATATTGTTCGTCTGCACAGCTTCGATTCCAACGAAGGGACATTGGAACATTGGGATATCGTGTGTAATACAAATAAAAACACAATTGTGATAGTTCGCAAATGCTTTCCGATCTAAGTTCTATTGAAAACACTACAAAGGCGACAAACGTATTCAACGTTCCAACGGATAAAATGTTTTGTTTTTGGACGTATTTAATCGATTATTCGTAGGTCGACCGAAAAAATTACTAGTCGGACAAATTCCATCGGTCGACTAGTCGCAGAAAAAAAAAGGCTGCGTTTCGTCAAAGAACTTCTGGGACTTTTAATTTGAACGGCGTCACAAAGGAAGATGTGACACTCCATACCAGTAGGTGGCGGTAATGCAC
>JAOUQU010425861.1:0-10475 GCA_028566735.1 Ammoglanis amapaensis
GTCCCCAGCCCGACCCGGGGATCGAACCCGGGACTTCTTACTGTGAGGCGACAGTGCTGAACCACTCAGCCACCGTGTGTATTAAGGGTGTACGCATTTATCTTATTATTTTATGATCAGACATACAGTACAAGTCAAAGGTTGGGACACACCTTCCCTGAATTCTTGTCATCTATTATTTTACATTGAAGATAAACACTAATGACTAAAACTATGAATCAGCACATATGGAATTACGACAACAGCTGACAAATGATTTGTTGACAAAAGTTACTTTGACGTATACACGTTATATTGACGTATACAGAGCTTTAAATATAATTGAGTTATGATACATACTTCCTTACAAATATAAAGTTGTCACTTTGATCCGGAGAATATCAATTTAAAGAATAAAGTATCTTGAAACTAAATCATTATCTATAGTACAGTATTTACTGTACAGTCTTTGTCTTTCTTAGTCAGTGCTGGAAACAACACTTCAACATACTACAACAAGACACATGAATTCATCTCCACTTACCAGTCTTGCTTCTGCCCAAATCACTGCTCCAACTCCAACTTTAGGATCTTCTGAAATACCACAAAGCAAAAACAACAAAATTTTGGGGACATTGTATTTAGCAATTTCTATATTTCATATATGGGCAATCAAATAATTGTGGCCACTAAAATAAACTCACCTGTTCTGTAAGCCAGTAGTGTGGCTTGGATAATACAATGCCTCACAATGTCCTGTGGTAAGGTCCTGTAGCCATTGTTCATAGGAGCTGTCTCATAAAACCCATACTTGTTCATTAGAACAGGAACGCTGGCAGCCACGGAAGCCAGAACCCTGATCAGGTCCCGCATGTGCTGGCGCAGATTATTAAAATAGGGTTCTGTGCAAAAATTGTCCAGTCCCATCTTACTGAGCAGTTCCCTGTGCAAATGATCATCTTGTATAAGAAATCGTCCGGAGAAGTCTTGCCAGTTCCTCCAGCGTTCGGTCCTAAAGAGTTCATGGATGTCGAGCGAGGGGTCATCCACGGCCATTCTACCCAGAAAGTCACTTTTGATGGAGGTCTCCTCGACAAACTGAAGCATGGAGTTGGCTAAAGGCTTGAGCTGAACACAGATGTGCGCCCTGCTATTGGATTTAAGCCTTTCAGCAGCTGCTACATCCAGCAAGGCCTCCTGAGGATCAGGAACAGCAGTGCTGCTCCCATCGGACAGCAGGCTTACCTCCGCATCAGCCGGCCAGTAAGAGATCCTGTTAACACCAGCTGAGAGATGAAATGAGAAATACAGACTTGGCTATAAACAACTACACATTTGAAGCATTAAGATAACCACCAGACTTGCCTCCAAAAACCAGGTTCTAAACTGTTGCCTTTCACATAAATCATTTTTAGATTATTACAAGCTCTTAGAAGTTTATGGACACACCTGAACAGCATATAATGCCGTATTTCTGAACGTATTCACAAAAGAATAAAAGGTTAATTATTTATTATTAGCAACCTTTGCGATTGCTATTTAGATTGGTAGTGTTATTAAACTTTGGTGAACAATGAATGAATGATTTGACAATAAGCTGGCAACCCAAACGAGATATTTTTTTGTCTGCTGAGCAATTAGACTCCCAAAGAAATTAGTATAAATCTGTGTGCGCAGTAAAGATCAGTGTGGGTCTTAGCTGGCTCATCAGCACTCGCCAGATGTGGCATGGTGCAAGCAGCAAACAACTGCAACATGCATTGGGGCTCCCAAAGAAAGTGAAACTGGAGTGAGCATGAAACAGATGTGTTTTTGTTTGTTGGAAATGGTGGCACATTGAGCCATTTAACCAGCGTTACACCACCACTGGTAACCAAATAGATAGATATGACGTGTTTAAAATATTTCTATTTCACCACAGAATATCAACTGAGCAAGCAGCGGTGCTTTACCATTGATGATCATCTTGAGGCAGGTAGAGCAAGGCTTTCTTGAGAAGTACAGATCACAACCTTTCAGTCTGGGTCCATGTCTGATCACTGCTACCTGACCTGCATGCAGCTCAGCTCCAGAGCAATGAAGGCCCTGGATTCTTTGGTCATGGACCACAACCAGACCAGTGACTTGAACCTGAGAGATGCATTATAGTTAATGGAGCAGTACAGTTAGTTACTTTAAAACAACACTTTCACTTCTTTCTTGACTTCTGAACGGTTTTCTGATCGCGTCTCACTGAAGAGTCACTGACCCCTGCAAAAACTCTACACAATTACATTTAAATATGTACCACATACAATTAAACACCTCAGCCTCCCTGGGATTACGCAATGGACCGCTCAACATGTCCACAGCCTGATGCCCACATACTATTGATCCCATAGTTTATATGCCAAGATGAGAATCACCTATTAATACTTACTGATTCATTGTCTTGTTTCTGTGATGCCTTCCTAGGAAAAAGTTCCATCCAAAGACTCAACAAGGTGAACACATTAACCTTGGAAAGTCTTGGTCCATGACCTGAAACAAAAATATATATTTATACACACACACGTGTATGTATGTACGTATATACATATAGACACACAGTGATCTATAACTCATGTTTAACGTTTGACCTTCATCTCAAGGTAACAAAAAGAAAATCACTACACTTAATAATTGTAGAACAGTTCGGAGGGGGGGGGGGTTCCTCACAACAATAAATCCCGGGTTCGATTCCCTGGTGAGGCAATCCCGGGTGTTATGTGTAAAGTTCTGGCACGTCCTTCCCCTGTCTGTGTGGCTTTCCTCCAGGTCCTCCGGTTTCCTCGCACAGTCCAAAAACACAGAGTCTAGTTTTGGAGATCCTGAAACTGTCCTGTGTGTGTTCTGGCGACCTGTTCAGGTGTTCAGTGTGATCGCCCAGTGTGTGACCCTAAATGGGAATAAGCTGGTACAACTAGATGTTGTTGGCCAGCTGCAGGAGTGTTGTTACATTTGTGAATGATGTTGGTGTAATTACATGTATGTGGGGCTCTTCTGTTAGACTTAAAGAAATGTAAATAAGTACAAACATCACCTGTAACGTTTGATGTAAATGAGGTGTGTGGGCTACCATGTAAAAGCAAAATTAAAGCATATATTTGGTTTCTTCCTATAGATGTTAAAGGGTGTTTAGTCGGGTGTGTATTAATGTATAATAACTGTGGAATTTATGTGGAAAAATAAAATATATTATCCATACAAAGCGCTACACTAGGTCGAGTAGGGAAACTACATGGCGGACTTTTATTGTGTATTCAGGACCGAGCCGGACCTGGATCAGTACTAACCTTGTAGTTTGCAGTCGGTCTGTGTGCCGTCGTCCGTGACTTTGTCTAAACCGTTTTCTTTATGACCAGATTCGAGTCTAAATCTGCGGTTTAAAGCTGCCATTCAGTCCCAAGCAACGACTGTCAGTATTAAAGCGAGTTAAAGCTCCGTCTTTCCTATTTTTATTTACAGCTGATCCTCTTCCAGGAAGAGCCTTTAAGTGACGGTTGGATCTGGGTTGCCACGTACGACACTCACGAATCCCCGCCTTGGCTTAAAGTTCCATTCTTGACGTGATCTAAATACTTGACATTGGATCGAGCATTCCAGATTACACGATTTTTGGGAGGCTTTCCCGTCGCCTCACATCATCAAGGTTAGGGTTGGATTCCCAGGTAACGTAATCGGGGTCTTTCTGTGAGGCCCGGTAAGCATCCCTAGCCTCTGCGCTCGGGAAACAGTTGCTTTGTTCAATGGCACTTCAAATCATGACCAGTCAACTCTTTAAATCAAATCGTAGGGCTCGCTACAGTGACAAGTGATCCACATTAACTATTCGGCGTAGCCTTTTACATATAGTGGTCTTCCCAACAACCGTCTCCATTTATCAGAGTCTTGGACCAGCAATACAACGAACTGGTTATGCATCCTACTGGCTGGGTACCTATAGAGAAGTTCATTGTCTTCGAGAAATCTTGACCATTGGAGGAAACCGGAGATCCCAGTGGAAACACAGACCGCCACAGCAATCGTGTAAAAGCGTCAGACACACTTTAAAGTAAAAGTCAGTTAAATCTTCCAGCCGCTTCACTGCTCACATTGTCTATTAATAGAAACTGCAGTATTAATATATTACAAACATGTACAAGGTGTTACAGCAGTAATCACAAATAAACAGACTTAATGCTCTAAATAAGCACAAAGTAAACCATGACTGTGAAATACAAAAGAAATCGAAATGGTTTTACTCAAATAAATCACGAGCAGAACCAGTAATATAAACGGAATGCCAAAAACAAGACAATTAAAAGACTGTTAAAGTTCTGTGCCAAGCAGAGATTCAATCCTGAGGAGTTCAGACTCTCCGTGCTGGTGTGCTAACAAAAACGTAAAAGGGTCTTGGTCAACACTGAAGTATAAGCTTTACCCTGCAACGTGTTTCTGATATTTTCCAATATTGTGTAGACCAATATGGCATACACAAGATTATTGCACTTCACCAGGTCAAGAGACTTATTTCAATAATACTGAATGCAATCATTCAAATTCATCCACAGTGCAAACAAGACCAACTGTAAAAGTACATTAGGACTATTAAAGAATCTTTCTATATACTTACACTGTCCAGAATTGAATTTGGTTATTCACGGCTGAATTCTACACTGTAACAATGGCTAAATGTGAAAGTATATGAACACACATACCCACACACGTCTCCCAATCTGGCAATCGGGCAACAACAAAATGACTACGCTACTACATGTAAGCATTCTGTTCATGAAGTCAATTTATAGTTTTCAGTAAAACTGGTTCAAGAAAAGAAGCGTCGTTTCCGGGAAGCCACCTTAAGTAACTACAGCTCTAGTGGTTTAGGGATGATTCAGTTTTTGAAGGCTCCACAGCGACTGGCTCTGCAGATGAACTCCTTCAGCATGTTCCCATCAATCTGCCAGAATGCTGCAGTCTGAGTTACCTCGGTCAGGTGGTTCACACAAAACTTGAAACAGAACTCTTCAAGGTCCTTAAAGAACAAATCGATACCAGGACTTAGTGTTGTACTTAAAACCAGAAGTCATCAATACGTTTTGCAAAAACTGTGTACTCATGTAGCCAATAAATTATCTAAATCAAGTGTCGTGTTTTATATGTGACGCAAAAACCAGTTCATCTAGTAATTCTAGCAAAATATTAACATTTGTACAGATTGATCATTCTAGAGCTTAGACACACGAATCATGAATTCATTATCTAGTTTTACCACCGCTTAATCCTATTTAAGGTCACACACTGGGCAAATACGCTAAACACATTAAAAATGTGTTGCAGGATACACAGACAACACACAGGGCAATTTCAGCATCTCCAATTAACCTGACTGTATGTCTTTGGACTGTCAGAGAGAAATGGAATGGTCTCAGGGAACCAACACGGACACGGGGAGGACATGCAATAATATACACACAGAAAGCCCCGGATTTGCCTTAACCACCGAACGTCGGTACCCGTGAGACATTCCTTTTAAATATTACACCTAAAAATGGCCGTGCAATATAATCACATTAACGTTCTATATATAAAATGACATTTTGTGCAGGTCATTAATCATGAACCTTTTATATGTGTGACGTCAATGACGGTGTATAAAAGACATTATTTTGCAGGTACCTCAGCATCATAACTGACTGCAGCAGCGAGAAGGGAAAAGGCATTCTCGACAGTTATGCCCCGCTTAATAATGTGTTGACACTGCCGCTTTAACCTGTTCTCACAGTATGAAGTTGCCAAATCCAGCAGACCTGTAGAAAAAAAGAATACATTTGTTTAATGGCCACATCACAACTGCTACATGAAGAATACCTGAAAGCAGAAAATTGGAAGAAAAAGTGGAGGAATTAAATGTTAACAGATGGTATCATAGTCAACTTCAAAAACTGCAGTGTTACATAAAACTTGGTAAACAGTTGGTAATATATTAAGACGACTTGCTGCAGGAGAAACGCTGAGAAAACTAAAACCCACCGATGGCGTCTTCTGGGGGAAGATCGACAGTGTCTGTGTAGAGGAACTCGAGAAAGGAACGGTAGACAGGGTAGGAGAACTGATCGATTTCAATCACCTCTTTTATATCTTCATTCCAGTGAGATTGAAACATGGAGCGAAAGTGTTCACATCTGTAATAATAAAGTCAACATCCAGAAAAATAAACCAGCATCGGTCACAAAAATAGAAGTTACACAGTGCATAACTTCTAGATTTAAAAATTGGGGGGGAATGGTTGGCATGGAACTAGCAACTGCACCCGGTCTGTACCATCTCAGTCCTGAGCATGTAACAGAAAGTACTGTAGTGTCAGATAGAGCCAGAACTGCTAAGACCTGTGCTTTCCTAGTGCAAGAAAACTTTGCAATTCCAAAATCTATACCAATGACTGATGTGTACCAAATAAATGCAATCGACAGCAATCACTGATAAACACAGACTATAAATCATTATTCAACTAGTTGAGTAATAAATAAGATTTGATTAAACACCTTTTTTATTCAGAAAGTTAAAGAGTCGCACTGTTAAAGCAATTCTCAAATGACTAAACTGCATCCCGTTTTATTTGCACTGTATTGAATACAAAGAAAAGGTTTAGCAGATACCAATACCATAGTGAAATTAGAATGTCAAAACAGTGTTTGAATCTAAAACCATAAACAAACTAAGTAAAATGTGCAGACCTGATTTTAAGAACTGCTTTATGGACATGAATAAATCTTCCGTCTACATTAAACTTAAGGTCCGAGGTCTCGGGACTGTCGAACTCTTTCTTCAGAGCTTGAGCCACAGTTAGGAAATCATCGTGCTCTACAGAAAGAAAAGCAGATCGGCTATATTATCACACAGCTACGGAGCCATAACACTTACACAAGCTTTAAACGTATGAGTTTTTCATTTTTCCAAAGGGGAAAAGAGTATTGTTCCTTCTAACCTGTGTTCTTGTACTTCTCATTGTAAGTCGCTTTGGATAAAAGCGTCGGCTAAATGTAAATGTAATGTAATGATATTTTGAATAAACCCACCAGTAGACAAAAGCCTACACATGACTGCAGGGGTGGCAAAACAGGCAAAAACATCATCAGTGCTGCTGAGGTGTGTGAGATGGGGCAAAGCAATGGCCTGACCTCTGCATTGACCCCACATGTACACCCGGCCACTCTGAGTCTTTGCTGCGGAGGTGTGTGTGGAGTGGCATGCTGCAATCTCTACAATCCTGGAAAGGAAATGGGATGCAAAATTATGTAAAGGAAAAGGCTACATAAGCAACAACAAAAATAACCTATTAACAGACACCAATTAAGAACTTTAGTTAATGATCATAGTAACAATAAATTGAAGGTGACAGTCTGGTTACCGGTTAGGTACAAATGCTGACTATAATCATTTAGAAACATCGTCCACTTAATGTTGGTTTTTGGCCTCCAAAGACTTAAATAATAAAAAAAAAACTATTTTGCTTTGCTTTCACTTCCAAATGATTATACCATGACCTGTATTATACCGTTCTTTTTCAGCCATGACCTGAACAGGACTGAGCTGATTGCTCTTGTTGCCGATTCCGAGCTGACCATATGTATTGGCTCCCCAGGAGTATAAAAGCCCTTCATCAGTTAGTGCCAGCGAGTGGGAGTAACCACAGGCAATCTGAAAAACACAGCAAACACAAGCACTGACCAAACATAGCAGACCAACCAAGCAATAACACAAAAATTTAAAAAATCTTAATAATAATAACCTTCGTGTGCCATCTTAAAATGTTTACACAACAATATACCAGATTTACCATGTTAATGATCAGACACATTTGCTATAGTAAATCTCGATCTATTCGTTTATCGTCCATTTTCCCAGTTCCTGGGGTTGGACGTTAATGTTTGGAGCAGAGTTTTCTGTCCAGATGCCCTTCCTGACGACAACCACCAGTAAGTGGTGGGAACTTGTGTGACTACTGGACAATTTCACATTTCCGATCAACCTAGAGCATGATTTTGGACTGTGGGAGGAAACCGGAGTACCCAGAGAAAACCCACGCTGACACAGAGAGAACATGCAAACTCCGCACAGAAAGTCCCCAGCCTGACCCCGGGATCGAACCGGGGACTTCTTGCTGTGAGGCGACAATGTGAACCACTCAGCCACTGTGCCTCCCAACATCCTACAGTAGGTATCCTACATATTAAATAATGAAATAATACAGAATAAATCAAGCTGAATATATAATACTAGTTTATAAGGCATCTCATTTAGCTTAGAGGCAACTACTAACTTTTTTACAGCATAAAGAATCTAAAATTCTCAACCAAGCATCAAATGTTTGTGTGTTCAAACCTGGTTGGTGAGTTTGTGTGTGTGTCTGCGCTGACTGTTCAGAGCACCGAGTTGGTCGACCTGCCGTAGCTGCTGCTTCCACATGTGGGAGACGGTGTGAGAAGAGAAACGCAGCGGTGGAAAATCCTCTAACAACGTCGGTAACATGTCGTTCTCCTTTATCCGCACTACACGCACACACACATTGATGAAAACCAAGATTTAATATTTGCATTTACAATAGCCTCTCTCTATTAAATTAGTTCGATAGAAGTTCGAGAGCATACATGGTGCTGTTTTGCGGGTTTGAAGGTGTGGCCGGCTCAGTGCTGCCACTCTGGAGTGTGAGCTTCTGTTTGAGGTCTTCCGTTTTGATCTGGAGACCTGAGAAGACTTGGCAACATGGGGTGCTTCTTTACATATGGCCTCCCTATACTTCTGTTCCTAAACACACACAGGAATTCAATTTAACAACAATTCTTTTATTGTGAGGAGCGTTCAACCTAAGAAATAACAACCTTTCGATTAAAAATATATAATTTAAATAGCCTTGTTATCAATATTGCTGTACAAACATGGTCCTTGTGCACAGTAAACATTATGTGTACATTTATATTTGAACTGCTGGATATACTGTAGATAATAAAGATGTCCTTACAGCTTTTTGAGCTCGGAGTCTTTCGAGGGTCAGTTCTTCTCGCTGTCGCTCATCCAAGTGCTTCAGCTCTGCTTTGTATGCTTCAGCCACCATCTACAGAGCAGAGAACAAACTTTAAGAACATTTTAACAGATCGTTTTTATTACAATAAAAAGTTTATCTGAGTCGTCTGCTCTAAACTACTTCATTGCATTTTATATATATATATATTAAATATAACATTGAGTAAAATAACAAAATGGTATTACACAGACAAAAATGTATTTTATATTCGCTCACCAATATTTTCACCTCCATACAAAGTTTTTCATGCATGTTCATTTGTGCCATTATTTAAGTAATTTATTTATTTATTTTATAGTGTGAGCTTGTGCACATTTCACACAACATTGCACATCTGCACAAAAGTAATTCAACTGATAGACTTTACTGAAAATACAGAGTTTGGTCTGCTGAGATTCCTTTCAAACAGGTACATATGAAAAGTCTGCAACGCTTAAACATCACGCTGTAAATGTGAAAATAAATGTAAAACAATTTTGCTGTAAAGATAAACACAATAACCAAAATGACACCAGTATAATGTACGCTAATTATAAAGGAAGATAAAAATAGTGTGTAATAGTGTGTAGTGTGAAAGGCTTTAAGATAAAATTCTTACATTTCTATTTAGGGCCCCATAAAGATTTCAACTGGCCCTACTTATAGAGTCATTATAATTCACACCAGTTCTTGTCTAACCTGGTTGTTCCCACGGTTTGGTTGATGGTCTTGGCGCTCCGAGTGCAGCCGTTGGAATGTGTCTCTATGGGAGTGTTTGAGTGGAGCGCCCTCTAGTGGGGTGTGTCTGGAATTACGTACAGGTGAAGGAGACGGAGAGAGCGAGCGCGTACGGGATGGCCTGTCCACATTGGCTTTATCTGACACAGAAAAGAAACATATTAAACAAAGGCAAAATAAATGAACACAGTCTGAATCAAATCCTATCTAACACCTCCCCCCACGATCAACAGTTCTGATGAAAACCCTGTGTATTAAATAATTACACCTACACTAAAGATTATTAACAAATATCTGATAACTATCAATTCAAATTACTTGGTTCGTAATTAAATTCATCTGATCCTAACTCTCATTTCATTGGCTTTCATGTTTCATTATAAAACAGATTCAGCAATTACATTTCTGGAGCACGAGGAACAGAATGTACCTCTGGGTCTGGGGGCATGTCTACACTCCATGACACTGTCACTGTGGTGTGAATGCTTGTCCTCTTCTGGGGGCGTCGATCGCTCCCCTGTTTCACCTAAAGCTCTTTGTAGCATCTGTGGAAGACGAGAAGAAGTTAAAAAGCAAAAATAATAATAAATCTATAACACACATCAGACCAAAACACATCAATAGTGTGTGTGTGTGTGTGTGTGTGTGTGTGTGTGTGTGTGTGTGTGTGTGTGTGTGTGTGTGTGTGTGTGTG
>JAOUQU010425872.1:0-10475 GCA_028566735.1 Ammoglanis amapaensis
CAACCCCCCCCCCCCCACACACCCTCCTCTCGAACCCCTGTCCTGTACATACTGACCTGCTTCGAGAATAAAAGAGCTCCTATATCATCGGTGCCTTGTGGTTTTAAGTTCACACACACACATTTTGTTCCATTGAGTTTATTTGACAATTGAAATCCACGTATTAAAAGCTGCAGGTTGAGAAGATTAATTACAGTGCAGGGACGATCGTTTCCATGACTACCGATACTGTCCAGTTCCGTAGTCATCGCTCGTCCCTTTTTTTCATCCGTCCCATCGCTCAGTCACAGAGACGCTCCGGTTTCAGACGCGTCGCTCCCCTGGGGTTCGAGCTGGTTGGAGGGAGGGAAGGAGGGAGAGGGGCGGGCTCACAGGATGAAGGGCAGGATTGGGGAGCGTAGCGGCGGGTAGTCACGGAACTCCTTCAGGTAGCTGCGGTGCTTGCCTTTGGCCCACACGGTCATCTGGATGAAGCCCACCAGTGTGAAGAAGGCCACCGGGAGACACTGTGTCATCAGGGTGAACCCCAGCCAGGAACCCAACTGCACAACCGTACACACACATGGTCAGAGTGTTACACGTGTGTGTGTGTGTGTAAGTGCGAATGCGCTCACCTCGTATGTGTAGTTGGGGCAGGACACCAGCAGGAAGATCCAGGTGAACGGGTTCTTGGTGGGATACGGGATCTTCCGCGTCTTGGAGCCTGAGAGGAAGGCGGGGGGAGAGAGACCATGTTACCCGACGCCCACATTGCCACCTTTAGGCACAGAAGGGAGAAGGATACTGGCGCCCTCACCTGGTGGCCGCAGATTCCTCAGAGCCACGTGGATGGAGAAGTTACCGATCTGGCAGAACTGTCACGATTATAATAATATTAATAAATGTGGGCGTGGTCATCTGATCAATAAACTTCATAATAAATAAATAATAGTAATTATGTAAATATTATATTATAAATATTAGCAATTAAATATATAAATGTGTGTTTGTGGAGTCTTGTTCCTCACCAGGAAGACGATGAGCGCCGCCCTGATCTGCTGCTCACCGTACGCTGGAAGGCGACACACACACACACACAGAGAGGGTCGGTCACTGACTAAGCACTGTGTGTGTATGTGTGTGTGTACACTCACTGGGTGGTGTGTAGAGCGGGTGGTTGATGTAGTACGCCATCCAGGCAGCGAATCCCCAATAATACGTACAGTTCTAACACACAAACACAGAGCTATTTGAGCTTGTGTGTACACGTGTGTGTGTCTGTGTGTGCGTACATCACCTTGAAGATGTTGCGTAGCGGCATGGTGCCGTGTGAGAAGCGATGGACGAACAGCGTCTCCAGGAGTCTCTTGACGTAGTGGAATGAATGACACATGCAGGCCAGACTGAAACACACCAAGTTTCCCATTAGGACTGAATCCCCCTCCACACTCCTCCCACAGTCTAAAGTTGGTGCCAGCGTGTTCGAGTACTCACTGAACCACCCAGTGCTTGCTGGTGGTGAAGTCGTATTTGGGCGGGTAGATGAACGGAACGCGGAAGTAAAACATCAGGTAGATGAGCAGAGGTCCGGCGTACTCGGTCAGGAACACCTTGGGGGGGGAAGGGGGTGTCATTGTGTGTTACTTTGTATGGATCAATACCTCTATGTGTGTGTGTGTGTGTTACCGTGACCCAGCTGATCTGAGCTCCCAGGTCTCGGAAGTAGAAGGTTGCTGTGGTGCCCACGGGGAGATGCTGGAGCACGTCCTCGTCCTTCAAAGACTTTCCCTCTGAAACGTTACCCATGATGCATCAGTAACCCCATCTTACTTACACTTACATACACACACACACACACATGATACAGGCATTGTGTGTGCGACGTTACTCACTGGGGTCGAGACGAATGGACTGTCTGGCGGGATAAAACTGAGGATCTGAAACGCACAAGCAGCTGAACTGAGCTTCGAGGAGGGTTCACTACCCACAATGCACTGCGATATCACTTCCCGCCGTTGGGAGCACTCGCTTCTTTTTATTTTTGTGTGTCTATATACTTACGGCTCTTATGGAACATCGACTTGATCTCTCCGATAGTCGCGTTTGGTTCCACCTGTTGGACACACACAACGTCAGTACACTCTGTGTGTGTGTGCGTATGTGTGTGTGTGTTGATTATTTATAGCCTCAGTATCTGGTGTCTCGAGGTCGTGCGTGTTTGCTACAGCCGAGATTCTTCTAGACAAAACACACACACACACGCACGCAACTAAACGTGTAACATCCGTGTCATGACACTACGAGCGTCTCTTACACACACACACACACACACACACACACACACACACACACATCCAGTTTTGTACCTCCCACTGCGACCCATCTGTTGTTTATATGGGCGCTGAGAAGTCGGGAGTGTGTGTGTGTGTGTTAGAGGAACTGTATTTTGTTAAAGTAATCATGTCATAATTATTCAACCCCTATATAATGTAAAGATAAAGGAACCCTGTGTGAGTGTGGGACATCTTTTGGGGTACGAGAAGAACTTCATGGTTGGACTCTTGCAGACTCTTGACCACGAGGACCAGTTCATTAGAACATTCCAGGAGCACTCTGGAGAACTCCGGGAGAGTTTCAGGAAGCGTCTGGACCAGCATTGATGTCTGGCTGCACCAAGAACCCGGAACTCGTCTTGGAACCCAAACTAGCCTGGGTGAGAGGAAGAACCTGGAACGTGTTCTCAGTTGGATCCATTGTGAGATTTGAAGTCATCGAACATCTAAAAATGAAGAACGTTGTTGGGCCACGTTGGCTTGTTGGTCCTCAAACACTCCAAACTCCAAAAATCATCCAAAGCCTTTGTTCAGAAGAAGATCCTGGAACGTCTTCTCAGTTGGATCCTTGGTGGGATTTAACGTTGGGCTCCCAGGAACATGTTCATGAAGAACATCAAGACTGATCTGGAGTCAAGAGCTTTATCGGTTCTGACTGTGCCAACATTCCCTGCAGTCAGACAGCACCAGGCTATACATAGAGCAGACCACTTCCACCCCCTGTACCCCCCCACCACCACATCTAACCCCACCCAACCCTCGCCCTCTCACTCCATTAAGAAAGCATTTGGAGCAGATTTTGGGGTCCTTACCTTGTCCAGGAAGCAGAGCTTATCCTTGGTCTTGGCGTCCAAGATCTCCACCTCAAAAAAAACCACAGCTTTTTTAGTTTTCTTGGCCGGCTTGCGCTTGGACGGCGCAGGGGCCGTCGCGGGGGCCGCGGTGGGGGCCGGGGCGCGTTTGGCTTCCAGAGCCAGCGCGTCCATGGTCTCTGCTCGATTGGTTTTTTGAGACGTGAGCCTCCGTCTCACATCCCGAGTGGAACCGGAGTATGCACATGCACACACACACACACACACACACACACAGCCTTCAACCTAAAAGAGCAGCCAATCAGCCGAGAGGGGATCTCCCCTCAGACTTCTGGCTCAGCCCTCTTGCTTTTTTTGGGGAAGCCGGGACTCCAGCCACCACCGGTCACTATGACGATTTCAGACACAAGTGCTCCAGGGTCCTACGGTATCCGTACGCTGCACCTGACTGGGATTCGAACCCGCCTCAGTTTATGGGCCGAGAACACAAACTGGTCCGCCTAGACCCTGTCTGACAAGTCTAACGTGAACCCTCTTGCGCAACTTCGGCAGCATCTGTTGCGCCCCCTAGTGCTTGGGTGCGTCTCTGAAACGCGAATTATAACCGAATTCGCACTTCTAAGCATCAAGTGTTGTGAAAAAAAAAATTTAATGAATTAAATTGACGCCTCGTGTGTTACGTGTTCCTAAATTGTTATATTTAGATTTAAAACTTACAGACATGGCTGGTCAGTGATTGTTTGCACGGGCCTGCATTCTAATGCAATGAATTAAACACAGCCTAATCAAACCTTCAGCACTCCACCGACTCATCACAAGACTAATTGAGCCTCCAAAACGAGAAACTATTATTAAGTGATGATATAAACTAATGCACGTTTGTATCAAAATCTCACCTCGTAATGCTTCATTTTGCCTCCTGCTTTGAACGCGGTGTCATCCGATATGAGCGACAGGTCCACCATCCAATCAGAGCGCGCCATTTCGCTCGCACGGTCCAATCCGGACCGCCAGACGCTGTTCTTGTTCCGCCCGAGCTGCACAGCCCAAATCACACCGTGTTCACTTCGTAGGCGTTTATTTAAAACTACCGTGTGAGTCGCTTATCGAGCCTTAAGAACACTTTAAAGTTTAAGAATACATACAGTCGTTCATACAGACGTTATTATTCACCACGTTAGGCTTGATATATAAGAAATATATATAATAATATTAATGTACACTTAGTAGGATAAAGGGAGGATCAAGCCGCGTTTGTAGATTGGAAAGGTTCCGGATAAACAAGTGCACTAATCCTGATTGTTTGCTTTTTTCCTCTGAGTTTTCATTGGTATACTATTCAACCCGGTACCAAAATACGATTATAACGCGATTAGTAAATATAACATAATGTATTGCAAAGTTTTGTTTAAAAAAACGTACTTTTACTTATTTACTAATGAAGTCATAGAAAACACTACATTTCCCATAATCCTTAGCGACCAAGAAGCCAATAAGGAGGAGCTCCTGTGAGCGATTTTTCAAGATTTTTTAAAAAATTGATAATATAATGTAGTTGTATATAATATAATAATACAAATACTACTGATATTGTTATTATGATCGATATTACTATCAATAATGATATAATAATAATAAGAAGCGTTTTCTGTGACGGACATCCAATCAGAGCGTCAGAATTCGGGCTGTGTTTTCAATGTTACCATGTTCACTATTTAGGCTGACTCTCTCTCCATCGAATATGATTTAATCTAGTGCACTACGAAGGGCATTAGATCACAAATGTGATTTGGGACGGCGGTCGGCTTCGAGAACGCTTGCGAACGGTTCTAGAAGTTGCTGGAAGTTTCTGCGACGCTTTATAAAGGCGGCACTTACACTTTCTGTTACTACAACAGACGAGCTCGGCTCAGAGACGCTCGCTCCCTAGAAAGTTCCATAAGAATTAAGGGTTTTGATATTTTTTTTTGAGAAGAATTATTTCTTCTTGTTGACGTTTATCGATGGGGAGGATGGCGAAAGACTATTACAGCATTTTAGGGACACACAATGGAGCCTCGGAGGACGAGATCAAGAAAGCTTATCGTAAACAAGCTTTAAAGTACCATCCCGATAAAAACAAGTCTCCCGGTGCCGAGGAGAAATTCAAGGAGGTCGCGGAGGCTTATGACGTCCTGAGTGATCCCAAAAAGAAAGATATCTACGATAAGTTTGGAGAGGAAGGTAAATTATCTATTGTTTCTAATTAAAGAGGCGTTGTTGTTGTTGTTGTTTTGGTGAATTGTTTACCATGGAAACCTCTTGTGGAAAGTTCCCGAGTATTCGAGGCTGAAGCTCAATCCGACTCCGGCTCCTTTCTTTAGTGCACTACTTAGGGTAGAACGTCATTCAGTCTTAGATAGATGGATTACATTGATATGGGTAGATGGATTAGATATATTAGACAGATTGGATTGGATGGATGAATATATAAGATAGATGGCTAGACTAGGTGGATTGATTGGATTGATGACCATATTAAATAGATGGCTAGACTAGGTGGATGGATTGGATTGGATGGATGAATATATTAGATATATGGCTAGATCAGGTGGATGGATTGGATGGATGACTATTAGATAGATGGCTAGACTAGGTGGATGGATTGGATGGATGAATATATTAGATAGATGGTTAGACTAGGTGCCTGGATGAATATATTAGATAGATGGCTAGACTAGGTGGATGGATTGGATGAATGAATATATTAGATAGATGGTTAGATTAGGTGGATGGATTGGATGAATGAATATATTAGATAGATGGTTAGATTAGGTGGATGGATGAATATATTAGATAGATGGTTAGACTAGGTGGATGGGTTGGTTAGATTGATATGGAATGAATAAATGAGATGGGTTGATTAGATGAATGGATGGATTAGACAAATATGGATTAATTAGATATAGTAGATGGGTTGGATGGATATACTAGATGGATTACATAGATGGCTAGACTAGATGGGTGGATTAGAAATATGGATGTAAAAATTAGACAGATGAATTGATTAGATTGATATGGAATGATTGATGGAATTGGATGGCTAGACTAAGTGGATTCATTGGATGGATGGGTATTTTAAGTGGATGGATGAATGGATTAATTAGATATATGGATGGATTGGGTGGCTTGGTTGGCTGGATATGTTAGATGGACTGGATGGCTAGGTTGAGTGGATAGATGGATATAATATTCTAAATAAGATGGACTATGTTCTTAAATCATCCCTGCTGCTCGGTGGCGCCACTGGTGGCACTGCTTTGGAACTATGACAGAATATTCCAGAGCTCTAGACAGTTTGGCTCGGGGCAGAGTCTTAAATCTCATGATCACTCGTCCCGTTTCAGAAAGGGCCCGTGGGGATAATGTGGTTGTGTGTTATGAGACCTGTCAGTTCTTTTAGTTGGGTCTTGAGCAACTAACATTGTGTCAGTGTTTTCTGTCATCACAGTTATTTTTGTGTTATCCCTTTTAGGCTTGAAGGGCGGGACTGGCGGAGGTGGTGGGGCGAATGGACCTGGCTTCACCTACACGTTCCAGGGTGACCCCCACGCCATGTTCACAGAGTTTTTTGGCGGCCGGAACCCCTTCGAGAGCATATTCACCATGGGTGGTATGGGTGGCCTGGGCGGTATGGGCGCAGACGACATGGACGTAGATGAGCCCTTCCGTGGGTTTGGCCTGGGCGGCCGCCAGCCTTTTAGCGGGCGTCAGGAGAAGAAGCAGGACCCGCCGGTGACCCACGAGCTGCACGTCAGCCTGGAGGAGGTGCTCAAAGGCTGCACTAAGAAGATGAAGATCTCGAGGCGGAGGCTTGACCCGGATGGGCGTGGCACACGCATGGAGGACAAGCTGCTGACGGTGGAGGTGAAGAAAGGCTGGAAGGAGGGCACTAAGATCACCTTTCCCAAGGAGGGCGATCAGACAGCCACCAACATCCCCGCCGACGTGGTGTTCATCGTGAAGGACAAGCCACACCCCGTTTTCAAGAGGGACGGCTCCGACATCATCTACCCTGCCAAGGTCACACTCAAAGAGGTAACGTTCATGGGATGGGTACTTGTGAATTTGGTAGGAGATAGGAGCGTCCTTACAGTAATGTGTATCTGTGATTATCTTTGTAGCATAATAATCTTTCCAAACAGCAGCAGCATAGTTCACCCATAGGTAGCGTCACAGTTAGCTCTGAGGAAACGAGTATTTTGCGGTAACTGGATATGACTAAAATCACGATCTCCTTTGTCAGGCTCTGTGCGGCTACACAGTGAAGACCCCCACTTTGGACGGACGCACCATCCCACTCGCAGTAACGGAGATCATCCATCCCGGGATGAAGCGGCGACTCCGCGGCGAGGGACTCCCACTCCCCAAAAACCCAGAGCGGCACGGCGACCTGATCGTCGAGTTCGAGGTGAAGTTCCCAGAGAGACTGAACCAGGACGCCAAGGATACCATCGCTCGGGTCCTTTCTTAAAACCTGCAAAGCCTTCAACTCGTCACTATAGGATGTTTTTTAATGCACATTTAGATGGGTTGGGTTATCCGCAAGTAAAGCAGTGTTCAGTGTCCCTTTTTATTCTTTGTTCTTTATTTTTTTATTACAATTTTCAAGCTTTTGTTAGGTAATTTTCGTTTATAGCGCCACACCCATTGTTCATGTCATTGTAGATACAAAAACGATCCTTCTTGACAGACAGCGTTTGAGTCTCATAGACCAAAAGAAGAATTTTGCTAGACATTTCTAGCTTAGTAGTTGTAGTAACCAGACTACTAATCAAAAGGTTGTTAGTTTCAGTCTCATCACTACAAAAATGTCACTTTCGGACAGTGACGCCAACGGCTACAGATGTTCTCATTCCAGAGATAAAAACGCTAGCACTATCCAGGGATCCTTATAACGGTCACAGTTATGGCCTCTGCTGGCTGCCTTATCGACCACTGCACCCATATCAGAGTGCAAGTCACTGGTTCAAGGTTCACAACTCTTTTGCCAGCCTTGGCCCCTTGAGCAAGGCTCCTGAACCTCGCCTTGGATAAAATGCTGATCAGGTAAAAGTCAATCCAAAAGAGCATAAAGGACGACATCAGAACTTCGGTCTAACTGCACGATATGCGTAATCATTGAAGATTAAGTATGGAGAGTACACTACTCTCACTGACTGGGGCTTTTAAACCTAGTTGGTCCTGGGAGGTCTTCAACTTGGGTGGTAGGAAATATGAACTTCCAGTAACACTTTTTTAAATGCTGCAAGTCTGGGTATCTGTACTGCTCAGCGCTATTAGCGGTGGTGGTGTAAATATTTGTCATTTTATGACCGTGGAGTAAATCAAGCATAACAGGACTGCAATGGACTTCCATTCACACTGCCTGCACCGCTGTGTGACACTTGCGTGACTGTTTATCGTTATATGCTTTGTACAAAACTAAATAAAAATGTTTGGGTTTTTTTCAATTTCAATGTGAGTTAATTTGTTTGTTGAGTTTGTAACATTTTTGGTCCTATTGTACAGTACTCTGGAAGGAAAACGGAACCAGACCACGCCAGTAAATTTGGTTGGAAATCGTCTCAATCCAAGTTTCGTTTTGAAATGAACTAGTTTACCTTCAGTTGTGTTATTTTTAACCCCTTTCTACCCAGCCATCGCCAGCCCAAACACTCAATTCACTTACGTAAGGGTGTGATTGGATTAAGAGACGCACCGTTATTCTTCAGAGGTTAAGTCGTTGGAGCCAGAAACACGGTAACAATTCTTATAAAAACATTATCCAGATCACACGGATTGTGTATGACTGTCTTCGTGAAGGAAGTTGGGCGTTTTATAAATCGTTTGGTGCAGAACAACATGGAAGTTGAACAGTACAGAAAGAGGAACAGCATTGTGAAACTCTTTGACTGGCCTCAGTTCGCTCGTTCTTTATTGGCTGCCGAGATTTGAAATGTAGTTTGTGACTCTTCAGATAGTATTAAACTATTTCATAATAGCTACTGTAAATACATAATGTAAAAATAATATTAAATTCTAAATACCAAAATTTAATAGCATTTGATATGAAACATGGAAATACTTTGGATTAAACCTATTTGAAATCAAATTGGTTCCATTTGGTCCCATGTGCCAGGTGAATAGGGTCATGTCAGTAAGGCCATCCAGCACAATATAAATGGCGTTTTAGATACTTAAGAATTGTAACTCGAGTGCTCAGCAGTGCTCATCTTCCACCATTATGTTTCCAGGTCCTGTATCCAGATCCGAGAACGTATCCATGGGCCCTGATCACTTGGTGCTGGTTTTATTTTACCGTGCTGTAGATAACTTCAACCGTGCAATTAGGAGTCCTGTAGAAACACGAAAGCAAAAACAATGTCTCTTAATTGTGGCACTTAATTGTGGACAGACAGGGAATTGTATTAGGCTGCACGTGAACAAGTTATCATCAGAGTAGGTGGGGAAATTACAAGGTTAAGGATTGTGGGAGTTTAAGGACTGGAGAGTGAATGGGCAACTAGTGGTTAAGGTACTGGATTTGGGGAAAATGCTAGGTTGTTGAGCCCTGAGAGGCCCCTTCACCTGGTCGGTTTGTATACTGTACTGCACGTCTCTTTGTTTAATGATCGAACCTCCCACCCTCTGAAAACTAGTCTAGAAGCTGTTGGATTCCACTTACCTGTGGCCGTCAATGGTGCGAGTAAATTTAACATTGTCGTACGTATTCTTCTCCAGTCTGTCTGCTTGTGGTCCGACAGAAGCATATGGAGCGTCTTCGGTTCCCTCGGAGACGAGAACTTTACTCGGAGAGTCTCTCCCTTTCTTGGGCTTGTCTTGTGATCGGTGCACAATCGAGGCGTACTGAACTTCGTCCAGACTGGAATCATCTGGATTGGGGCGGTTATTCTCAGTATTGTGGTCACCTACAGTGCTGTAGACGTTGTCCTGTTGAGAAAATAATGTTGTAGTTTGAACGTTTTTCTGGTTAAAGAGGAAGTAAAGACCCACACTGATAACTTGCCTGATTTAATTTGGTATCATTGGCTTGGTCTGCTCGCTTCTTTCTTCTAGGATGTAATAAAAATAACAATTAGAAACAATTAGACCAACCATCTCAAAGTCTTTCAGACCTAAAATCTATCCAATCAGATCATTCGAGTGTTTGCTTACCTGATGAGTACAAATATAAAGATTATGGCTAACAAACATCCGGCGACGACTCCACCCGCTGCATAAAGAGCTACAGCCAGATTCCCTGTGTACAGACAGAAGTATTAAAACCACTGGATGCAGTAAAATAGCTAAAAGTATGTGGACATCTGAA
>JAOUQU010425883.1:0-10475 GCA_028566735.1 Ammoglanis amapaensis
CTGGGCGAATATACTAAACTCCTGAATAGGTTGCCAATCTGTTGCAGGATACAGACACGCACACAAACACAAACACACACACACACACACACACACACACACACACACACACGTAGAATATTTTTAGTATTTACATAGTAAACTGTTTGTCTTTGGTACGTGGGAGGAAGCCGGAGTACCCAGAGGAAACCCACACAGCAAGAAGCATCGGGTTATTTCTGTGTAGAGTTTGCATGTTCTCCTTGTTTACTCCGGGTACTCCAGGCTTGCTCCCACAGTCCAAAAACGTGCAGCTAATCCAAGGCAAACAGAAGAGACCGAATTGTCCATAAGTGTTTTTGATGTGACTCGAAACCTGTGTGATGACTGAATGAACGTTTGCTGTCATGGAGACGATCGGGAGTTTAAAAACATGACGTCATAATGCTTAATAAATAATTTTGAAAAATATTTTTTTAATGCGTCGATCCACCGGTCGACCACAAGGGTGCACTGTTGCATCAGAATGTTTTCATGAACAGTGTTTCCATCCAGCCATCGTCTGCAGTTTCACCACCACTGTTCAGTCTAATAAACGCAATACACTAAACACCTGAACAGAGCACCGGTCAATTAATGCTCTTGATAGCACGTGATTATAATAAATAAATCTCTTTACATTGATAAATAATTATCTGACGGTTTTACAAATTTATTTGTGCCAGTTTCAGCAAATTATTTCTCAGTTTTAGCTTTCTCAAGCTGATTTCGTTCGTTTGTTCGTTTTGTTTAACATTCAGTCTATCACAGGTCACGAACGGGTCCGTGTCTGTTCCTCTTAGGCCTCTTCAATGGAAGTGAAAAACACGTGGGTGTCCGAGATCCGGAAGGTTTTGACGTGTCAGCTCGAGGCATGTAAAGGTGGGTTTCATTTCGACTCTTGTACTTGTATTTGAAGTATTTAGCGGATTTATACCGAGAAACGATTTACACTATACTGGTCTAAGCAACTGAGAGATAAGGGCCTTGCTCAAGAGCCCAACAGTAGTGAACCAACGTCCTTCAAATCACTAGTCTTGTATCGTAACCACTGGGCTACGTGACGGCTCGGGTTCTATTAATTTTGTTGGTGCCGGTCAGAATCCTAAGATCTTTATTATACTGTCATTAAATCAGCTATAACTCGTATATATTGGACTCAGCCGTGTCCCGGTGGTTCGAGAACTGAAAATAATAATAAATAACTAATAAAAATTGACCTGTTGAAGTGTATCTTGCTCTCGTATTAGACATCTCTACATCAGCAAGCTAAATGTTTTCATCACTAGTCAAACCAAGCTGGAAGTTACATCTCGACTTGTTATAAAAAAACCCACAGCAGTCATGTTGTTCTATTTTCTGCAGGGGTGAGATGTGTGTGTGTGTGTGTGTGTGTATGTGTGTGTGTAGGTGTAATAAACTAATAATAATAAGGGGGAGTTGCATGTTATTTACTTATCGAAATAACTCAAATCAAAATGTTCAGCTACTTAAAGTTAAATGCAAACTGGAGCAAATGTCAGATTTGCTTTTTGATTTTATGCTACATCGATTTTTCTTCATGTTTCTGTTCGTTGGCATTCGGAACGCTAATTATTTGAATATAAATATGTCATTTAAAAATATGATCAAACCCAAAACTCTTTCAGATTGACTGTAAAACCTTTGAGCAGCTGGTTTTACTTTCTTGCAGAAGCGAGCCAGCTCCATCAAAGGAACGCCGAGAACATTTACCATGCCCCTATGAGGTATTTTCAGCTACTGTGTAAATGTGTGTGTGTGTGTGTGTGTGTGTGTGTGTGTGTGTGTGTCTGTGCCCACCCACACTGGTGCACACGACGATTTTCTGCATGAAGCTTATTGAAAAGTCATTCCGCCAGGGGAACGGCGTGGTGGCTCCCACCGTTAAGCTTCGTGCTTTGTTCTCTTTTGCCAGCAGGAACTTTCGCAAAGTGGCACTGAGACAGTCGGTCTCGTCCAGCCCGGAGACAGGCTACAGGCGCAGCGACGCCGGGCCCAAATTAAGGCAGAAACGAGGTAACGCCACCCTCCATCGTATAGTGGCTCACTATTTAGCTGGATGTGATAATAAACACCCGGATCTGAGACCCCCTCAGTTCGGCTTATTCATCGCCGCTTACAGTCAGTGAGCGGTGTAAGTGTGCACTCACATTAGCCTTGACAAGTCTTTTCTCTCTCTCACCCTCCTCTTCACCCCCCTCGATGGTACCAACCTCATTGTTCTTAAGTGTTGCACGATCTTCTCCCTTTGGAAGCTGGATAATTGCCTGCAAATTGAATCTAAGATGTAGGGGCTTGAATTTGCAGACTACAGTTAAGGGCCCCGTGGAAAGGCCGTGAATCGCAACCCCCTGTTGTACAGTTTTTATTATTGAATTTAATCTAATATATTTTTTCACATCGGGTAGTTTGATACGCAGCTACTGTGGCTAAAAGGGGCCGATAAGCCAGATTTATTTACACCGAATCCTGGGGTGTCTTTAGTCGCAGGTAGAATCCTGAGGTCACAACTTGACATTGTGCAAAGTTGGTTTATGTTTTGCATCCATAAGAAAGCAGGATTTTCCTCTTTTCCATGCTTATAACCCTCAAGTGCGTTATAATCACATTCAAATGTGCGTTCGTGCGTCACACTCGTGCAGGACGACATGTGGAAGTTGGTTCGGAGTGTACGGAGAAACCGAATCTGGTGTGCAAACATACATGCAAACGAACGAAAGCAAACAAACAAAACGAATGGAAGCCACGGGACAAAAAAGTTGTGGCAGGGATGAATGTGCAGGTGGATCCATTATTATTATACACACAGTATAGTCCGGGACAGTGCACTCTAGTGGGTAGAACAGTGGGATGTCAACCCAAAGGTTGGGGGTTCAAATCCAGGTTCTGCTACACAGCCAATGGTGGCTCCTTGAGCGAGACCTTTAAGCTCCAGGGGGCGCCGTACGTTGGCCGACCCTGCGCTCTGACCCCCAACTTACAGACAAGTTGGAATATGTAAAGAGAGACATTTCTTTGTGCTGTACATCTGTATGTGTGTAATAAAAGCAATTTGTATTTGTTGTAGTCCATTCCTGTTTAGGTCTAGGAACGTTGTCGAGAATTCGGATAACGATCGGCCGATTGTGTACCACAAACACACAGTGTTGTGTATCTGTAACCGTGTAGCCCACAGTATCAATATAACACAACTCATACTCGAAACACCGGTGACAGAAGATTTGCTCTTACCCTAAATGACGATGAGACGATCGCCATCTGCGTCTTCGTGCTCCGTGCCAACTACCGAAACGGCAAAATCAAGAGTGCCAGACGCAAGTTAGCCGAAATCTTCCGGCGCGTCTTGAGTTTTAAGGCGCGACCGTGGGGCTTATTTTCAGAGTCACAGTTTCCTGACAGATTTCCTGTGGATTTAGATCTGTGCAGAATCTGTGAACAGTCCCGGCCTCAGCTGCTGTTTGCACAAGTCATTTATTAATATTAATATGCATTTTTTTTTTCGTGGCGGTCTGCTAACAGAAATACCGCTGCTATAATGAGACGGGGAGGGATTTTTATTCTTCGGGATGTAAAAAGCAACAAACTGTGCCACAATCTGGCTGTTTTATTATAGACTCGGTCCTGGGCTGCTTTTGCTCGGGATGTAAACGGTGTTGAAAATGTTTCGAGTTACTGTGAAGTGATGAAGTGATGAACTGACGACACAAACCTGTTTATAACTGCTTTATAAATGTAACTGTGGGTCGTCTCCGTGGTGTTTCTCTAGAACCTTCTATGTTTCGTTGGGTTTCATTCTCTTATTGTGTTTATCTGACTCTCTTTTCATCTTTTACTTTTAAATTCTTGGAATTTATATATATATATATATATATATATATAGGTAAGCTGGAAAGTTAGAGCTTTAATTATGAGATAAAATTAAGATATAATTGTTGTTTTTTGTGTTGTTGTATGAGATGCATTGAAGTAAACAGTTATTTACATGGAATCCAAGTCAACATTGACATCATGTAACGGTTCGATAAGCGTTTTTTCTCTGAGATAAACTTTTACACATAACGTCCACGTCCTTTATATCTTTCAGTACTTTATTTAACCCTCCTGCCCCTCTTCTTCTTCTTCTTCTTCTTCTTCTAGCTGATGCGTTTCCTAACATTAGTTCAGATCCCTCATCATCATTGGCTAGAAAGCGCTTCACATTACAAGGTCTGTCCAATCGCAGGTCTCTATCCACAGGTAAAAGTCCAGGACGCGCTCGTCTGTCACACGTCTCTCGATCCGTCCTCTGTGTCCATCCCGTGATAAATCGTCCCCCCCCCCCCATCCCCGCCGTCATTCATTTCAACCACGTCCTGATCTTTCTCTCGCTCACGTCAAAAAAGAAATGAAATAAAAACGACGACTAAATAGGCCGAAATTTACATGTTAGCAAACAAGGCCGACCTCTGGATCCGGACAAAGAAATACATCGAAGGTGAAATGTCTACGTCGTCACGTTAAATGTCATAGTCAACGTACCTCGTTGTCATGACGACATTTGTAAATAAAGTGTTCTTAGATTTTCTTTCTGACTTTAGCATCCTAGCGGCGTGTTGTGAAGCGCCATTAAAGAAAGTTTCGTTCGCCATTAAACACACTCCAGTGCTGAACTCCAGTCCGGCGTGGTAGTGACCCGGTTGGTTCGATCTCCAGATTTCCAGTCCAAAAACATGCAGCCTGGTTATTTGGAGACCTTGAATTGGTCTATAAGTCAATATTCCGATTCGCCCTGACCAGACGTAATACAACCGCCTTTTTCCTTTAAAGTTCTGCGTAAAGTAATTCACCACTACAACACTAGAGGGCGTCTAGTTTCATATTTGTGTTCATCCTTTGTTGTCGAGTGAGAAACTAACTGAGCGTTGTCGTAGGTCGTACGCGACACAATGCCTACTTTAACTACAAACGTGCCCACTCCAGTGTTGTGATGGCTGTAGTGCTCCTTCTTGTGGTCTGCCTTGCTGGCTACACTTTGAGTACTTAACTCGGGGTAATCGGAGGGAAATCACGCCGACACAGGGAGGATATACTAGATATTAGAACCCGGGACTTTTTGCCGTGAGGTGGCAATGCTACCATCCCAAGCCCGGATAAATAGGGAGGGTTGTGTCGGGTTAGGGTTAGCATTTGTAATTAAAAGAAAACATAAAACAACTATATAATGTGGATCACGATCGGCTGTAGCGACCCCTAATGGCAGCAGACGAAAGTGTCTCGGCAGACACGACTGTCTGATGTTTTTCACACCGCTGTCATCATTCAGTTCACTAACATCTGTCTGTCTCTATGCTGTCTGTCTTCCTCTGTCTAATTACTAACCCCTCCTGCTTCCTTATTTAGAACCAGCACCTAAAGAGACTGAAGTCCCGCGTCGTTTCTCTTTAGCTTCCACCCTCGGTGCCTCTTCTACCAGACGATCAAAAGGTACCAGACCCACCAGATTATATTATATATATACTCTATAGCCAAAAGTATTTGCTCACCCATCCATCTGATCGTTTCCATGGTTACACGTGTATAAAGTTTTGCACCTCGACATGCAGACAGTTATTTTTTACAAGCATTGATGAAGGTGTGTCGCTCTCTCAGGATTCTCAGTGAATTCCAACGTGGAGGAAAAGCTGTGAATGGACACCCTCGACTAGCTTGCTTTCTGGGCATCATAGCCAAGTGTGTGTGTGTGTGTGTATGTGTGTGTGTGTGTGTGTGTGTGTGTGTGTGTGTCACTACAGAATGTTCTAATGACAGGACAGAATTAGTTTTGTCAAACTTTGGCGATATTTGTGACACTTCGAATTCGTTCACGTCGACAAGGAAACGAATTCGTATCCGTTATGTGTTTACTGACGCTTATAACTTTTCGCCATTAAAAAGCACTTTCATGTAGCGCAGGGCGTTCGCATCGTTCCAATTCTGTAATAAACGCCGACTTTATATCGAGTCACATTATCAGGAGACGTAGCGGACGTTATTATGATCGGAGAACATCCAGAGTAACCGGTGCGAGCGGCGCCGCTGACAGACGAGAACGATTCAGTAAAGACGTTGTAGGATGTAACAAGGATCTGGAGTCACGCTGCTACAGATTTATTAGCGTTGTACATTTTTAGAATCGAGCCATTTTGAGCAATTGCCCACAGTGACAGCTTGGTGGTGGTGGTGATGGGGCTTGAACCAGCAACCTTCAGATTATTATTTCTAGAACGTCTTTTAACTTCCGATGTGCGTGTCTTCTAAGTTTCGGTCCTTTTAGTTAGAATATAATTCTAATAAAAAAAGTATATATATATTTTCCCGCTCTGGTTTAGTATAACATTACTATTTATCAGTTCACTGCCAGGTCATCACCATTGGGCCCTTGAGCAAGGCCCATAATCCTCAACGACTAAATGCTAAAACCCTCGATCTGCATCGGCCAAACGTGCACGTCCAAATTTCTCCAAAATACTTTTGCATCAGCTTATGACCGGGTCGGACCATCATGCATCCGGCGCCCCCTGGATTACGACCCGATTAAGGTTCTCATTTGAGGCCCCAACAGCCGTGTATGGCAGTGAGCCTAGGGGATTTGAACCCACCATGTTCCGATCGATAGACCAAAGCTCTACGTAATTTCATTCATGCGTGCTGACTTTCCACGAGGAAATACATTCATAGGAAATCTCATCAGTAATAAACAGTGACTCCTAATAAGATGACATTTAGAACGTCGCAAATTCTTCTCGAACTTTTGCTCTCTGGTGTATTATGGGAAATCTCCGCGCCGGTGGAGGAGTGGACGCCCGTCGAATGCTCATTATCCAGATGCTCTTTCAAGTCCGGCCGTCTTTGCTTATTAAACTCCCACTTGCTTTACTCAGATCCTCTTTCGGCGACTCTTAAAAGCAAGAGACACCAGATTAAGAGCGACCCCACACCTTTCGGATATGAAGGTATTATTATGATTTTTGGGGGGACATGGGAGGGAGGGAGGGAGAGAGAGGGGGGAATGTAAGGTGCATGTGGAACTGGCTTTGTGTTGTGCTTTGTTTCTGTCCGTGAGTTGTGTGCGTTTCATTTGTTACGTGTCGTGCATGTCGTGTTGTGACCCTGATGAACCCTGTTTTATTATCTATATGATTTATTATTATTATTATTGTTCGGTCCGTGTAGGTGTGTTGAATGCTGTGGATGTTTTTTGATTTTTGCTGGTGTGCTGGTGACCGTTCCGTTCGCTCGTGTTTGTTTTGTGCTTTTCATTATAATATAATTATAAACTGAATATTAAGGCCGGTACATTTTCTCGCAGATACTCTGCGAGGCGCACTTCCACGTGACACCAAAAAAAAAGCAAATATCGAGCCCAACGTGCCTAGGTCAACCTCTCAGCCAGGTAATGACCCGAAAACAGATCAACCCGGCTGTGCCTGATTGCCATGGCACAGCCTCTGTTATTACTTAATGATGTCATAAAGTTTATCGCTCATCTCGTCCGACTAAGAAGCAAAAATATAAAAATATCACAACTTTTCTTTTCTAATTTTAATGTCTTTAAAGGATGCAACCAACGACGGTTACCCTCGATGGACACGGAGGACTTTGAGACGATCCCGTCCAGCACGGAAGACCTCTCGTCAGACAACGAAGAGGATCCCGGTAACAGAAATGTACGCCATATTAAAAAAACACTGACAGTTTCATTCACACCACTAAACGAAACTAGTCCATGGGATGTGTTTATTAATCGGTCATACTTGTGTAGCGACCGTTTTGTGTCTCTGATTCACCTCCATTTGATGTTTTTTGGACTCATAACGGAAACCTTGAGGTCATATTGCACCACCACCGTCACAGCAATAGAGGGCGTCGATGTTTCTGATGGTTTCGTTGCGTTTGTGCTTACGATCCGGGTGGTCGTTGCCGTAGTTGGAGCTGATCGTTATCGCACAACGGATTCTTTTATAATGGATCGTAAAAGAAATATAGTGAGACAACACAAACACACACACTCTCTCTCTCTCTCTCTCTCTCTCTCTCTCTCTCTCTCTCGCTCTCTCTTATCCGAGCTGATAAGAGCAAAAGATCTCCTTTTAGAAGTCATGCTTGATCAGAGCACCACAGCCGAGCTGAAATACCATTTCTGATAGATCCCACGGGGAGGAAAGGTCTCGCACTGCCCACATCGGGAGGCTGGACAGACAAAAGTCAGGAACGAAAGTGGTTTCAGAAGCAGAAACGCTTCTCGTGATGAAATGTAACATCAGCTGTGAGACGGGACTTTTCTGCCTGACCCCAAAACGTTTCTGAAGAAGAAACGGTCGCACGTCTTTACGGCCGCGCTCCTAAATCTTTCCACGCTCCTAAAAGCTTTTCCAAGAATAGTTCTAACCACAGAGGAAGATCAAATCTGTAGAATATCTGACGGATCGGACTGCAGGGAGTTTATACGTCCGTTTTTACCTGTTCGCCTGAGACGTGTTATGCAAAATTCACTTTTTATTATTAATGTTTGTAATTAATCGTATTAAGTTTTCTGTAAATCAGTTTATACGCTAGTAAATGGACTTTAATAAGTATGAGCCGTTTGGAAATTCTCGCCTTTTGTGACATCACAACTGGGGATGAATGAATGCCAGTGACTGATAATTCCTGAAGCCAAAATATTTTTACTCATTTACTGGAAACTTGACATCTTAATAGTCAATGTTAATGTTGGTGGTCAAATTATCTGTAAATTAATAAATGTAATATTTAAGTTTCAGGATTTATGAGCCGTTTGGATTTCAGCTCCTTTTGTGATGTCACAATGGGGGAGAAATCCAAACGGCTCATAATTCCTGAAACCAAAATCTACTTACCCACTACCAGGGACCATGATGAAGACTTTCATCCATCCATCCATCCATCCATTTAATCATCCATTATCTAGTTCCACCACACACTAAGTGAATACACTGTACACCTGAACAGGTCACCAGTCGATGTTACACTTACAGACGATGATAATCTCCCGTGGCGATACTGACGTGTGTCGCCCATGTGTCGCGTGTTTCAGGGGGAAGACGAACATTTTCAGGTGCAGCTGACGTATGAATCGAGGGCACCGCGGGAGATGTCGCTGGATCCTGGAGATCTGGTACAGTTCATCGAAGAGGCTGAGAGTGGCCACTGGTGAGGAATACATTTATACATTCTGCTACTCCTTATTACTGTGCTAGCTTTACACACACACACACACACACACACGCACGCACACACGGCTCCATTCGCGAATTTCAATAAACCTTTCATACCGGGGCCTTCTCATATTTTGGATTTACTGCTGATGCATCTCTCATTAACCTTTATTCATTATGCCGGGTGTAACGCCGTAGGAAGAGAAGCTATTACAATGGTGCCATGCTGCCTTTCTGTTAAAGTATAATGCTAAATTAAAATTCAATCCGAATCAAGCCGGACAAAAGGCGCATCTGCCGTATTAAAAAGCGTCCCGAGATGAATGTGCGCATCACAATGCCTATAAAAACACAAGGACTAGAATAGATTCTATGTGCAGATCCGGCACGCGACAGTATGGGGGGTGGGGTGGTGGGGTTATCGCCGAGCCCGAGATCCGGCCTCAGAATGGGTGCGGCGTGGTGAACGTGGGTCTTTTTAGTCGCACGTCGAGCTTGTTGAGTGCATTCCAGGGCCCGAATAATATCCGATGCGATGAAAGCGGCGCTAATAAAATGCAGTGCTTATGCTCATATTTCAGCAGCTCATGCATAATTCATCTGGGATTCTGTGCTCCATCATTTCATTTCACATCTTTCCTTTTGGGTTCACGCCGCCCCTTTCGGCTCGCGTCTCCTCGCGCCTCCATCTCCCCCCGTCCCGTCCCGTCTCCTCCAGTCGCTATCCACCCACAGCCCTCCCAAACAGTCGTAAAAAGTTAAGAAAGATGTAGCTCAGTGTGCATTCGAGAGGCGTTTCGGGGAGTGTGTTTTCACACCTCGTGACGCAGTGTTCTTTCCGAGATGCCACATTTCTCTCAGAAGTGCAGTAATCTGCTCCGGGTGAGAGCGTGGCCTAGTGTGTGTGTGTGTGTATATAACTGTGTGTGTATTTGTGTGTGTGTGTGTATGCCTGTGTGGTTGTATATGTATAATTGTGTGCATATGTGTGTGTGTATGCCTGTGTGGTTGTATATGTATAATTGTGTGTGTGTATGTGTCTGTGTGCGTATATAAGTGTGTGTGTGTGTGTGTATTCCTGTGTAGGTGTATATGTATAATTGTGTGAGTGTATATTTGTGTGTGTGTGTGTGTGTGTGTGTTTGTGTGTGTGTGTGTGTGTGTGTGTGTGTGTGTATGTGTCTGTGTGCGTATATAAGTGTGTGTGTGTGTGTGTATTCCTGTGTAGGTGTATATGTATAA